>PVJA010003748.1:77362-92305 GCA_004027025.1 Myocastor coypus | reverse complement strand
TCATCTGTTCTTTCTTGGTTTTCTTAATGTGTGTGTTTAGAAGTATAAATTTCCCTGAGAACCGCTTTCATTGCCTCTCATAAATTCTAACAAGTTGTGTTTGAATTTTCATTAAATTGTAGATATTGTTTAATTTCTTGTTTAATGTCATCTGTAACCCACTGGTTGCTAAGGACAGTGCTGTTTAATTTCTGTGTGTATATGGGGGTTTTGTGGTTTCTTTTGTCATTTATTTATTTTCAGTTTCATTGCACTGTGGTCAGATAATATGTATGGGATAATTTCTGTTTTCTTGCATATATGTAAGCATGACCTCTGGACTAGCATGTGGTCTATTTCAGAAAATGTTCCATGAGTAGCTTAAAAAAATGTGTATTCAGAAGTGTCTGGGGGCAACACTCTGTATATGTCCACTAAGTCCATTTGTTCCAAGTACTGGTTCAGTTCTGTTATTTCTTTGCTAACTTTTTGTCTGCTTGACCTATGCTTTTGGGACAAGGAGGTTTTAAAGTCTCCCATTAAGATTGTGGTTTGGATATTAGAATTTTCATGTCCCTTAAGTTTGTCTTATATAGCTGCATGCTCCTGTGTTGGGTGTGCACATACTTATGAGGGTTATCTCTTCCTCTTGAATTTTTCCCCTAACCAGTATGTAGTGGCCTTCTTCATCTTGTTTGACCATTCTTGGTTTGAAGTTGAGACTGTCTAAGAGTAGGATTGCTACCCCTGCTTTTTTCTGAGATGCTGAGGCATGTAGTATTATTTTCCATCCTTTGACTATCAGCCTACGAATTTATTTATGAGCTAAGTGTGTTTCTTGTACACAGCATATTGTTGAGTTTGGGATAAAAGGCCTCTACCTCAACCTGATAAAAGCCATCTACAACAACCCAACAGCTAACATAATTCTAAATGGGGAAAAACTGAAGTCTTTTAGTCTCAAATCTGGCACAAGACAAAGATGTCCTCTATCACCACTCCTATTCATTTTTTTTTTTTTTTTTTTTTTTTTTGTCTTTTTGAGACAGGGTCTCGCTATGCAGCTCAGGCTGGCCTTGAGCTCACTTTTGTAGCCAAGGCTGGTCTCGAACTCGCACCAATCCTCCTGCCTCAGCCTCCCGAGTGCTGGGATTACAGGCGTGCGCCACCACGCCCGGCTACTCCTATTCATTATAGTTCTGGAATCATTAGCTACAGCCATTAGACAAGAAAGAAAAATAAAAGGAATAAGAATAGGTAAAGAAGAAGTAAAACTATCACTGTTTGCAGATGACATGATAATCTACTTGGAAGACTCAAAGAACTCCACCACGAAGCTACTGGAATTAATACACAAATTTAGTAGCATAACAGGTTACAAAATCAACACACAAAAGTCAGTGGTATTTCTCTACACAGATAACAAACACACTGAGAGAAATTAGAGAAGCAGTACTTTTTATGATAGCACCGAAAAAAATGAAATACTTATTAGGATTAACCTAGCTAAAGAAGTAAAAGACGTTTTCAATGAAAACTACACTACTGTTAAAAAAGAGATCCTAGAAGATTTCAGCAAATGGAAAGATATTCCCTGCTCCTGAGTAGAAAGAACTAATATTGTGAAGATGGCCATACTCCCTAAATTATTATACAGATTTAATACAATTCCTATCTGAATACCATCAACATACCTCACAGACCTGGAGATATCATTCCTAAAATTTATTTGGAACCAAAAAAGACCCAGAATTGCAAAGACAATTCTGGGCAACATACGTGGGGCAGGAGGCATTACAATTCCTCTACAAAGCTACAGTAATGAAATCAGCATGGTATTGGCAAAAGAACAGACCTGAGGATCAATGGAATAGATTAGAAGATGCAGAAGTTGTAGCCGGGCGTGGTGGCGCACGCCTGTAATCCCAGCACTCAGGAGGCTGAGGCAGGAGGATCGGTGCGAGTTCGAGACCACCCTGGGCTACAAAAGTGAGCTCAAGGCCAGCCTGAACTGCATAGTGAGACCCTGTCTCAAAAAGACAAAAAAAAAGAAAAAAAAAAAAAGATGCAGAAGTAAATAGAAACACACTCAGCCACCTTATCTTTGACAAAAGAGCCAAACACGTTTGCTGGAAGAACGATAGTCTCTTTAACAAATGGTGCTGGAAAAACTGGCTCTCTATGGAAACAGCCAAAATGCCCAACATGTGAAGAATGGTTGAACAAAATGTGGTATTTTTACACAATGGAATATTACTTAGCTATAAAGAATGATAAGCTGGAAGACTTCATATATATATTTTTAAAGAATTTTTTATTTTATTTATTTATTTATTTTTCTTGTTTCAGAACCTTTATTTGTTTATTGACTCATTTTTATGGCCGGCTCAGCCCGCCCCGAGGGCAGGGCTGGCGCAGCATGTGGTGCCGGGGATCGAACCGTGGTCCCTGAAGCCGCCCAAGCTTTCCCAAGCAGGTGCTTTAGACCACTGAGCCATCCCGCCAGGCCCCATGGAAGACTTCATATATTAATGGACGTATATTGAACATATGCTCATTAGTGAAATAAACCAGATCTATACGCGTAAATATCATATATCTCCCTAATATAAGAACTCTAAATTTTTTTCTTTCTTTATTAATATCAATTGGAAGGTGTGTCATGCCCACACCCTGTGCTCTGTATAACTATTGTGAGGACAATATGAAGTGTGTCAACTGTTTTAAAAAAAAAAAGAAAGTAATGTTTATTGAAAGTGTTAATGTTTAATTATTTGATCAATCTTATATACCTATATCTATTGATCTAAACTGATCTGATGATGAAAATACGTAATATAACCATTGTTAAATTTAAATAAATAAAATAAATAAATAAATAAACAAACAACTAAAAAAAAAAAAGGATGGCCCAGCAGACTAAGCAACCACCTGGCAAGCACTGGGACCTGGACTCCATCCCAGCCACCACGTGTCTTGCTGGCCCAGCCCCTGGTTACGCTGATGGTGCACCCCTGAAATCCCAACACTGGGGAGGCTGAAATCAGGAGGATCACTAAGGGTCCATCCAAGCTGTGTAATGAGATCCTGTACCAAGTACATACTTTTATGCCTGTGAGCTCAATTGAGTTAAATATTAAGCTCGAAGAAGTCTACAAAACAGTGTAGTTAATAAATGGTGCTACAGCTTAATGTTGGCTCTTAGGAACCTTTGAGCGCTTTTATCTTCTTCTTTTTAAATTCTTGATCATCCCACCCCTTCTTATTAAAGCCACTTGGAGAAATGAATCTTTTTCTTCAGGAAATCCTTAACATTTTACTCATTAGTTAGAAGGAAAGGGACTCCAGCGAATGTCACGTCTCTCTGGCAGCCTTTCTGACTATCTGATACCTTCAATTGAAACAATTAGAATTAAACTTATTGTAAAATTGGAAAGGACCTTGAAGTGAGAGCAGCGTGCCAATGCACTTGCCTCCAGGTGCTTCTGGTGGTGGGCGCCCTGCGCATGCAGATGAGTGGAGGCGGATGCGCCAGAGCCTCAGAACACAGGAAGTCAGTCCTCAAGAGATCGTGCTGCCTTGACCCCTTCATTGTGTAGGTGAGAACATTGACGCTCAGAGAGGGCTGGCACAGTGGTCAAGGTAGCCCAGACTTGTCTCCAGGGACCACTCAGGAAGCCCTGTGCTTTCTGGCATCATATCATATGGAAGGGTCCAGATTCAGGGCGGCGCTGGAGTCCCCACCGCACATCTGTGTGTTGCACTCATGTGCCTCCCTCCGTGGGAGGAGATTCTAGGAAGGCCAGGTCAGCCCAAGCCCCCTGCCCCCAGCCCACCATGTCGAGGTGAACGAAGGCCGATGTAGGTAGAGAGAACCCAAGGGTGCGTGGCAGGGCACCACCAGTCGCCTACTATCTATTCCCGGTATAGACTCCAGCCCCATGCTCTGTGAAGAAAGGCTCTAACAGGATAATTTTGAGGGCCATGAATTATTGTTCAACTTCATGCAATTCGGAAGATCCCAGGATGACGGAGCCCTCCCCCACTGATCAAGCAGACGCAGGAGTACTTCCGGCATCATCACCCAGCTAGACGTACTCATAATCAACTGGATTTCATGAGAACAAAACAAAAGCTACTCTAGCTGAGAGTCATGGGCTCGGGCTCCCTGGGGCACACACCCTGTTCTTTTATTCCCCAGCTCCCCCAAGTGCTGCTGCTGGGGTTCACACATGCAGTACCAGCAGCACCAGCCCCGTGGCTGGTCCCTCCTCCTATGGCTCTGTTTTTGGTGCTCTCTGAACCTGGCTCACTAAGGTACCATGTAGAGAAGGGGTACCCACAAGACTTTTCTCAAACTCTCTCCTAAAGCCCATTTTGGCTACCCTTGAAGGTCCAGCTCAGACCTCCTTTCAAGCCCTGGGAAGGTGCCTCGCTGAGAGAATACGCTCAGACTGTGCCCTGCTCCCTTTCGGCCTTCCAGCTTTGCTCCCATTAACGCAACAGGCACTGCGTTTCTGCTCCTCCTGCCTGCTCAGGCTAAATGAAGGCATCTGGCTGTCAAAACAAAGCTTCAATTTTATAAAATCTGATGGAGCTTTGAGTTCTACTTCATGCTAAGCACACAGAGTTGCTTCAACTTTGTTGGTGTTGTTCTTTTTCAGTTGCTCTGGCTCAATAGTTAAAGAAGGCTTTGGTCACTGAAAGATGTTCTAAAGTCAAAATAACTCCTGTGAAGCATACTGTGTACAGATACAGAGATAGAGTTGGAGTCTGTTTCAGTAGAGACCAAAAACAACCCCCTCCCCAAATGTTACCTTGAATCTGCTATAGTGTATTTGCTGGGATCATGTGTGTAAGCCAGGCTCTTTCTGCTTTTATGGATGTACGGGTAAGTGAGCCATTAATTCAATGATCTGGGCTGTGTGTTTTACCAAGCTGAAGCTGTGGGATCCATCAATTCCCACTGGAGCCACCAGTGCCCTACCCTGCTGCCCACACAAGCCCAGGCAAGGGCCAGCATGTGCCCTTTTTCAGGTCATCTTCACTCTGAAAATGGCAGGCATGATGAGATGCCATTCATTTTTATGAAAAGAAAAAAAAATTACCTTTGATCATGATTCCTGTTTAAAGGAAAGAAAAATGACCTGCTTCTTTCCTTCAATAAAAAGTCATCAAAATCATTTTATTAGCCAGCTGGTGGCAGTGTTTTCATTAAGAAAAGATAAAGTGATATGATGCACACTACTTTGGATTCATTTTTATAAAGTATTTAAGGGAACAGAAATTTTAGATTCTTTTTAGTAATAGGGCTACAGTTCCCAGAAAATTTGGAATTTCCAAAAGGAGTTGCCCTACCAAGAAGAAATGGACTTCTTGAGTTGCTGTCTACCAAGAGAAAACAAAATAAATTATCATGGGGCAAAGTTGAAACGTTTGGTGCACTTTTCTCTGACTGGCCCCCTCTTGAGGTTTCTAGGAATGGAAAACAGGCCTGCTGGCCTTGGCTCTGCTTCCATCTGACCGGCTAGTTGCCTTGGGCTGTGTGGGTCGCATATTTCTGGCACGTTAGCCATTCCTCTTCACTGTGTGCTATCACAGAAAAAGAGAGGTGAATTCAGCCTTCTTCTCTAAAATTAGCTAATGAGTACTTTTCTCACTCCCTCCCTGAAGGAAAGGAATGCTACGTCAGAGGAGCAGCTCAGCCTAAGTTTTATTTCTGTAGTCTGATCACATGATGGCATTCTTGCCAACATTTAGATTCTATTATGCCAAAAAGGATTGCCAATCAGGTGTGGGACTAATGTTGTCCTCCTACTAAAAAACACTCAAAATATACGTAGCTTTGACCTCTCCATCTGGAAATATGGCTTTACAGCTTCCCAAAAGGACTGAACCCTCCCACCCTGTGTGCTGCTGATACCATCTGCATCAGCTCCGTCTGGAGGTTGGAATCTCAGCCCACATGGACATAGCAAAGACCAGTGCCTGTGCCCGGCAAGCCCTCTGACCTGCGACCCGGTAGGAAACCCAGCAACATGAAGTGACTCGGCAGTCTGTGCTTCCCCCGCTCATCTAGAATTCTTACTCTCTCCAAGAAACAAGAATTGGATTGTTTTGTATTCAGAGTTCTCTTTCCAAGGATATGTTGTTCTAAGTGGCATTTAGGATGGCCTTAGTAATTAGGATTGCAAAGCTCCTTTGTTCCTGCTGCCCCAGAGATGCAAAGTTCTCCATACCCATACAGATGAAGGTTGCCAGCAACTGACAGGAGGATGAAACTGGCAGCCTTGGCTTGGTGGTTTTCAATTCGTGGAAACCATTGTGTATGAGAGCACACTTTGTTGATTTCATCAAGTGGCAATACAAAATTGGCCCCAAGGCCAGAGCGGCTTGGCCAAAGAGTAATGGTCCTTGAACTGTTTTGTTTTGGGTGATTACACCAATCTTCACACAGGCCAACTTCATGAAGCCTTGGAAAGATGACGAAGGCACAGCCTCACGCATGTAACAAAAGCTGTTGCAAACAGCTTTGTGGCAAAGGCTTCTGAGGGAGTCGGAGAATTCAACAATCTATAGGATCCAGGGGCCATGAAGGAGAGAAAGTTGCAGTGCCTTTGCTTGGGCCCTTGGCCAATGACCCAGGAAGCTCATGTTCTCACGGGTTCTGTTGCCTGGAAAATATTTGGCGTTTGATTTGTCAAAAGATAAGTGAGTCTTAGCTTCAAGCCATTTGGTGGCAGATCAGGGGCCATGGTGGTGGTGGTGGTGGTGGTGGGGAAACTTGCTCTTTTCAAATACTGGAAGGACTAACATGGGACAGAAGGAGCTGATTTCAATGAGCAATCAATTCCAGCTCAGAGCTTTCTAGTATTTCATACTACTCCTAATATCACACCAGTGAAAACACAGTCGTAAATGTGGCCGCTGAATGATAGAGACACAATGCTTTGTATCTATATTTATCAGCTAACTGGCCTTGCCACAGCTGCTGATCCCCTCTGATCCTCTATTTTGCTTGTTTTTGCTACACTTGAGGATTATGTGGTTTCTATTTGGATGCATGTGATGGATCAAAGTTTGTGCTGTACATGGTACCACTCCAAGGGGTCATCATTGTTAGGATGAGGCAGAGCCAGTGGTCACTGAGAATGCAGACAAGCTGCCTTGTCAAACATTATCAGTGTTTTCGTTGAATGCCCAATCCCGCAGTAGGACACATTCATTTACATGACTGCAGATAATCCTTTCAAGGCCGTTGAAAGAATGTTAGAGTTCTTATCTTATAAATAAGGAAAATGAGGCTGAGAGACATTGAGTAAATGGCACAAGTGAACGGCAGCACTGGAACTCGAACCTGCCTGCTGGATATTGGATCTTACATCAGCTCCTGTTCCCATGGCCTGCTCTTGATCTCCCTTAAGACTCATGACCCATCATCAAGGAAGAAGTCAACACCTAGGCACCCAGGGATTCCTCCAGAACAACTTGCTGGGCAGACTACCGGGAACGTAATAGAAAGATAAGCCCTCTTTGTGTGGCAGGACTGAGGACTGAAGTGGGGACTACCACGTTGCCAAGTACTCCTGATCCTTTTTTATTTTAACCTCTTATTTTGAGATAGGCTCTTGCTCAGGCTGGTCTTGAACTTGTAATTCTTCTGCCTTAGGCCTCCAGAGTGCTGGGATTACAAATGTGATCCACCAGAGCCAGTGCTGTGTGTGTATCTTATTATAAGTCACCACCCTCTGAAATGTAAAACATCATGCTTTTCTAATTTCATTTTATAGAGAAACAAAAACAAAATAACAACAACAAAGAAAACACAAACAAAAAATGACACAGAATTTCAAAATATGACGGTAGGGAATTAACAGTGGTTGTTACAGCACATATTGTTATCTTCAGTGAACTTGCCCAGATGTAAGAATGCAAGATTGATTGAACAATTAAATACTAACTGCTCCTTTCAATAAACCACTAGAAATCAGTAATACAATTATCTTACCTATCATGGGCATATAAAAAAATAGCCAACTAAGAAGGTCTGTTTCTCACTGATCACTGGGGCAGCCCTGGGAAGCTCCTCTCTTGTGTAGTAGCCAGACCTACAAGTGTATAAGGTTTGAGAGGATCAAAGGGTTGTCTTCTAAAATATGTTCTAAATAGCTGTAAAATTCTCCTTTAATCTGAATTGTAAATTCTACAGGCGCAGCCGTGCTTTCCCAAGTGGACCACCAATGTGTGAACAGCTGGGCAGACGCAGCCACGGTGCTAATTGACTCACCTCAGACATGTCTGTCAGAAGCTGGATGGGAAGGCTTTTCCGGGGATTCTTTTGGCTTCTTAATGAGTGATTACCGGCAGTGCGAGAGTGAGATAAGCTTTACAATTAGTCCCATGGAAACAAGAGCACATTGTACAGCCCAAACTCTTCTGCCTGGAGACCAGAGGCCTCTATATGATCAAGAACTGTTGATCACCCAGCAAAGCCCTTCGTGCCCAGGAGAAAGGATCTGGGCATTCCAGCCTCATTTCTCCTCTCTCTTCTCCTCTTCAATTGTCTTGTCTTTTCTCCCCCTCCTTTCTCGCTTCTTTCTTTCCTTCTCTTCTTGTCAGTTAGCTTTTAGTGTTATCAAACTTTATATAGTACATAGGCTGTAGGGCCCATTAATCATCCGTGTTAGTTCATAATAATAGTAACTGCCCACTTCACCCTCATGTCCTCCTCAGAAGTAATCACATTCAACATTTTCCACTGATTACTGATTACTTTGACCTACCTATTTGTCTGTCTGTCTGTCTGTCTGTCTGTCTGTCTGCCCATCTGTCTATCTCTCCATAAACATACACTTTGTATTCTTTTTCTATTTTGGTCATTATTCAATTAAATAATTCTACTGAGACTGATGTTTATTGTTTATACAGTATGATTTTATAACTTTGTTCATAAGAGAAATATGTAGTAGTAAGCTAAGATTAATATTCTTTTCTTATCCAAACTTTATTTTCCTTGGAATTAATGATTTTTATCTCTTTGAGTCAGCTAATTTTCTATGTACTTATTGTTGGTTTTCTTTTTCAGTAGTGGGAATCAAACCTGGGACCTTGTGCTTGTCAGGTCAGTGCTTACGTCTCTGAGCAATCTTGCTGGCTATGTACTTAACGTTAATCCAACATAAAAGCGTTCATTGGTGGTATAATGTCATTGAGACACACCAATATTTTGGTCAGTTTAGATTTTCCAAAAAGGCTTGTACCAGAAACCGGGGCCTGTTGCAACCTGGGTCATAGCCTCCCTGTTCCCTGAAATGTCCTTTCACCGGCACTCACAGGGCTTCCCTTGCCCACCTTTTGTCTTTATCCCTTCTTTGTCTTTCTTGATCTAGACTCTTATCTCAGTGTAAAGTACCCTGCCATTAGAGTCCTGAGAAAGTGTGTGAGGGTACATTCCGAGACTGTGCTCATCTAAAAATATTTCTATTTCATTCTCACAATCTATGGATAGATTGGCTAGGTATAAAATTCCTTCTAAGAAATCATTTCTTTCAGGATTAAGAGGATCTCACTGTACTGGTTTCACTCAATTATTACACTATTATAAGGACTGGAGGCTTTTAGATTTTTTTTTCTTTTCCCTATTTTTCAGTCCTGAATTTCCTTAAATGTTATAATACGGGAATTGACTTAGTAACTTCCAACTCCCATGCTGCATGTTTGGGCTGTTATTTTGACCTAGAATATCCTTCCATTATTGGACATTTTCTTCAGTTATTTCATTAGTGATTTCTAACTCTTCCCTCTGTAGAGCTACAATCAGCCCTCCTCCTTTATCTACAGCTTCATTCCCCATGGTTTCCATCACCTGCAGTTAATAAAAGTCTAAAAATGTGAAATAGGATAGTTCATTAGAAAGTGCATGGATTTTAAATAAAATTAATTACTGCATCCTGGCATAACTGTTTTGTTACTGTTATTGTGAATCCTTTCTATGGTTAAATTATAAATTAAAACTTATACATGTACATGTTTTACATGTACAAGAGAAAATATATGCTGAATATCTACAGCATTGAGGACTATCCATGATTTCAGGCATCACAGAACATTTTAAAATACATCTAGGTGAATGAGTTTGGGGCTACTGTACTTTTTATAAATACCAAATCTTCTAGTTCCCTGTCTTTTATTTTATATTTCTTCATCTTTTTGTTACACTTTCTTTTTTAATTAATTAATTGATCAATTAATTATTTGGTACACAGCTTGGGCTCATAGTGATCTTCCTGTCTCAGCCTCCCCAGTGCTGGGATTGTAGGCCATCATGCCCAGTTTCAGTGATCAGCATAGTGAGTCCAGGGTTCTGGGGCCAGAACGGCATGCATTACCAGGAATCAAATCCAGACTCTTGAGTTGGCCAGGCAGGTACTTAGATGGCTGAGCTATCTTCGAAGCCTCGGAAACTTTCTTGACTTAATGTGCTAATCTTTCTACTTATTTTTTATGTTCATCTACTGCGGTAGTTTTGCTTTCAGTTGAGAGCTTGTGTCTAGATGTCCCCCCAAAGCCTCATGCAATCATATGTGGGGCTTTTACTGGGGTGCCTGGAACTAGGGTTGTGCTAGAATTGATTCATACTGGAATGCAAGGCTCAAGGACACTAGTATTAGGGGTGTGAGTGCTACCTTATAAATAGACTGGATAAGATAAAAGGAGAAGAAAGATACTGTTAAGATCCCTTATTTGTTTAATTTTCTGCCGCCATAAAGTATTCCTCCTTTGTGATTTGTGTCTGCCGCACCACCCTGCCTTGAAGTCAGAATGGTTTGGGCTGAAACCTCCCTACATAAACATTTCCTCCTCAATTTTGGATGTTGGGTATTCTGTCTCAGTAATGAGAAAAATAACTAAGCTACCAACGATATTTGTTATTGTTGTTCCTCAAATATTCCTCTATAGTATCTATTTCTTATTTCACGGTTTCATTACACAATAATACCTCCACTTACAAGATTCATTCTTTTCATGATTCAGGCCACAAACCAAATTGGATGCCAACTGCATTGAGTTCTTCATGAGGTTAACATTGAACTTAACCATTCAATTGGACTCAGTTCTCATTTACTACTCTTCATCACCAGAAGAGTATTATGTAAGTTTGTGAACTGAGGTACTATGTGTATTTTCTTATCTCTGTTAAGAATATTACTGATAAATTTCTGCCATTGATTTGGTTGAGTTTTTGATACTGTTTCCTCTTTCTGTATAGTTCTATTTTTTCCAAGTTGGGCTTTTTTTCTTTTTTCTTTTTTTTTTTTCCCTATTTGTGTTAGTATTTACCTTCCATGCCAGAGGCTGTTCCCAGATGTCTCTGAATATTTAGTTGTCTGCTCTTATTAGGCAGAATCATGGCAGCTGGCTGTCAGCTATGAGGCAAGAGATGGAAGTTGGGTTTTATGAGCTTCACTGCTGCATGGGCCGGCTGACTGCCTAATTAGGGACCCTTCATTGTTAACATCTTTGAGTTCTTCCTTTTCATGATCAAGTAACCAAGGGAAGAGTCTCTTAATTCCCTAATTAGAAGCTGAATTTCCAACCTCAGTAACTCCAAGCAACCCAGCCCAAGGAAGTCTTCCTTCACCTAAGCCCTTTCTGAGTGGGCGCCTCTGTATTCAAGCATGCCTACTTCCTCCAGGGGAGGAGCCTTCTTTCTATCACTGACAAAGAATAGACTTCCTATCATGCATGGCGCAAAGGGGAGAGGTGGTCGTCATCTAGAATAAGAGGGGACTTGGGATCTGAGAAGCGGATTGCTAGGAACACTTCTTCTTTCAATCATCCCATTTTAACCCTACGTATTTCTCGAAGTGTTTAGCACCACTCATTATCAGACCCTTGGAGGTAATGAGGAATAAATCTTCTGAATTCTTAGTTATTCTGGCTGACTGTTCAGGATTAAATTACCTATGGTCTGATAGGTCATTAACTCCTTTCCTATCTTTTCTGTCACATCTAAACGTTGGTTACTGTCATTTCCTCTCTCATTCCTCTATCTTTCTGAGCTTATATTTTATGTTTTAAACATCTTTTTGTTTTTATTTTAGTGAAGTTTCTGGAGGATGTTAATGTAGACAGTTGTACTCAATCTTTTGCATTCAAGTATAAGGCCAACTCACATTTCCCTGGTTAAGTTTTTAACCATCAGTGTCACTAATAATCACTTCCCTAGGTCTGTCTCTAATCTTGCCCCATTGTCCATGAAGCTAAAACACAGCTAATCAGTGTCTTCCTGGTGTACATTTTCAGTACTCTGCTAAGCTGTTAAGCATTAATAAATGGATGATTCTTTCATTAAGAATCATTCTGGCCTAGGGTTCAGTGGTGTAGCAAAATATGGTTAGTTTTATAGCTCTAGGGAGAGTTAGGAAAGGAAGTTGACACAGGAATCACTGTAAAGGTGATGCTGTTATCTTTATCTCTTAAGTCAGTATCCTATTGCAAACAGACAAGTGGCTAGAAGAACAAAACATTCCACCCAGAAAACTAAGTCCAGCCACATGGCACCAAAATAACTGTCTCTTGGTTGTTCTCCTACTAATCATTCCTAACATTTTAATAGATCGCAGACATTGGAAAATCCAGAGGAAGATTGTGTCTGAAGGAAAGTCCAGTGGCCATTCCACCTTCTAGTGACTTCCATAGGATTCTTCACCTTACAGAACTTCTTCCTAAGAATGCCTCTCTACATACTGGCCTCATGATGTCATTCATAAATGAGGTTCATTCTTACATACTACATAGCTTATATATGAATTTCACACGTCATGCACCATGTTTTCAGAGAAGGCCTTACTCTTGGCCACACCTGACAGAACCAGGGCAGAGCTAGGTCATTCAGAACCTTCTAGTCAGGGTCCTCAAATGGAAATTTCTCAGAGACAAAGTCCCCTTCTCCCTGAGCAGCTGAAGCTATTAGATGAACCCAGGATGGCATGGCCCCACATACAACTTTGTAAAATAAGCTCATTTACATGGAAAGAGGCGACGCAAAGAAAGCAATGAGAGCTGTCCTCACAGACAGCTTGGTTGAGGCTGAGCTCTGGCTCTCGTAGGCTCCACAGCCCAGGCACATTCTTTGTGCTACATTCCCCAAAGAAATCCTTTATCCTTGATGTTCATTTGGTTTGGTTCCCCTTGCCTATCACCAAAGTGTCTCACTCAACCCTAAAAGTAGCTGCTTTGTTCCCTCAGGGCCACGTATTCCTGATTTCCACGTATTCCTCTAGCACATGAAGGCATGTGAGTGTTAGTTATGTCCCAGAGTTCAGGTGAAGCAGCAGGTCAACTTAGAGGGAGGATATGGAGAAGAAAAGGAAAAGAGAGAATCTGCTGGCATCCAAGTTGCTTTGATATATACAGAAATGTCTGAGCAAACAATGAGGAGATTCGAGCTGCCACTGTGGTCAAGCCGTCCTTAAGGAGGACCCTCTTCTGGGTACAAGAAGGCACCTCTGGAGCACAGAGCCCATGGAGAGAGATGCATCCATCACATTGTGTTCTTCAGTGGCGCACTCACTTATTTAGCTCATGCACTATTTTAACACGCCTCCTACACAATGGCAGCTGCTCAGGGACAAGGGATGCATTTTCTTCTCCTCCTCCTCCTCCTTGTCCTCCCTCCTCCTCGTCCTCCTCCTCATCCTGCTCCTCCATCTCCTCCTTTGCCTTTAAATCTCATCATATTTAGGAAAGACATACCATGGATCCTAGTACCGCAATAATTACCAAGTGTCTTCCTTGAGCAAAGATCTAATTGCCATGAAATAAGCTAATTGCTTTTGATGTCCAGTCATATATCCATGCCTACTTGCTAAGGAACCGGAACTGTTACACTTTGCTGTTTTGGATTAGTGGCTTTTCCTGCATAAAAATTTTCAAAACCAATAAACTACAACCAGAAGTAAAACAACATAGAAATTCAGCGGTATATGGCTCTAAAGTCATAAGGGCTGGAAGTGAGGATTTTGTATTTACAAAGAAGTACTGTGTCAACAGGATTAGGTGTTAATAATAATTCAATATTGCTTAGTTTTTAATGTATAAATATTTTCTGCAAATTTGAGTGTCATGCTAAAATTAAATGTGGAAAAGAAACTTGTGCCTATACCTTATGCAAAGAAAATTAAGCTGAAATAAATAGACATCCCACACAACCATATTACTGTAAGAATTCTAGAATTCATGATTTCTTAAAAATATGTGGTTTTTATCTCTATCTGCGTTTTTTCTTTCCAGAAATCAAATATCTTACTCTAGAGGGAAGGATGGAAAGGATGGAAAAAATTTTAGATTAATTTATTAAAAACTTTAGCACGTTTTTAACATTTGTCTGAGACTACTACACAATATAGAAAGATGTTCCTTCCTTTCTTTAAGCAAAATTACATTTTGAAAATTCAAAAGGTTTTAATAGCACTTCGCAGCAGAAGTTTCTAGTGAAAAGGTATGGAAGGAGGGAGTCTCCTAACAGCAAATGATTTCCAAGTCAGAGACACTTAATACATATAATATATATGGAAAATCACATATACATACATCTATATTAATGTATATATGTAATGATTATTATATATGTACAAGTAGTTATTACAAGGGATGTCAGCTGGATATGCTTTAGACATACATCATATACAATCGCTTCAAGGACATATTAATTAACAAGACCTCAACAAAGGAAGCCATAAGATTTAGATCTGAAAGTAGAGCAAAGTAAAACATGCACCTTTAATGTCTAAGGGTCCTTGGAGGAGTCTTGAACTTTCTTTTACATTAAGCAGCATTAGAATCCTGTGAGAAGCAAAGTGGAAGGAAAAATGAGGTGGAAACTAAACATGTGAACCCAACTTCAAGGCATCTGGGCTTAGAACTATAAAGAGGACGGCACCACATGACTCTAGTTTGCTA
>PVJA010003748.1:0-77262 GCA_004027025.1 Myocastor coypus | reverse complement strand
CATAGCAAGGTTGTGAACCCCTAGTGTCAATGCACTAAAGTGTGGTAAGTCACAGGAAGCTAGGTAACCAGATTCCCACAAAGAAAGCCCAACTTAGTTTTGGTGCTCAGAAAGACACTGAAATTGACAGCCATGTATTACGCTTCCCAGCACTGAGCAAATGTATTATTATCTTACATAATCTTTCTAAAACTGTGTTAAGTAGTTTTTATTATTGATATTATTTATGGAGCAAATTGATAAAACCTAAGACTTAAGTAACATTCCTGAGGCAGCCAGTAAGTGGTGGGCTGGAAATGTGGGTTTACATTGCCAGAGTCCATAATCCCAAAGAAGATTAGGTTAGGTTAGGTTAGGTTAGGTTAGGTTAGATTAGATTAGATTAGATTAGATTAGATTAGATTAGATCCCATCCAGTTTTACCCATTGATCTAAGGCCAAGAGCCCAGGGGGTGTCACTTAGCACAGTTCTTGACAAAGTAGCTATAACTGTTTCATAATTAAAAGTACAGTTTCTGTTTCAACTGGAAGCTTACAATACATGTTACACCCACCTGGTATGAGTTACTGCTTCTGAAGTGATACGCCTAAAAAGATGAAGGATGATACATAATTATTTAAGTGTCTCTAAAACTCTTGTAAAAAAAAAATGAATGTAGTCATTACTAGTAATTAATTTTAAGGATCATTAACATAACATCAATAGTAACAGTGGACCAGAAAGATAGCTCAGCAGGCAAAGCACCTGCCTGGCAAGTGCAAGGACCTGGGTTCGATCCACAGCGCCACATGCCATGATGGCCCATGCTGAGTCTGAGCATGGTGGTGCGCGCATGCACTTCCAGCACTGGGGAGACTGAAATCAGGAGGATCCCTATGAGTTCAAGATGCATTGCAAGAGCCTGTACTAAATACATACACTAAAAAACAATAAATTTGGAATCTCTGGGACCCTCCTCAGGAGATCGCAGTTTTTGTGACAAGTCCCTGCATAATTCTTTTGAAATATAACCTAACAAAATCATGCATAAATCAGGAAACAGAGACAATGTTTATCGTGAGAACCTACAGAATACAGATTCGTAATCAGTTATGCATCCCTGACTTATTTGTGTGGAGTTCTCTTCCATCAACTAGAAAACCAAAATTACAATAGCTTTTCCACCTATGTTACATAATTAGAAGCATCATTTCAGATATGGATGTCGAGATGGGAAAAACGGCTGTATCCAAGCGGAAGTGATTATTGTACAGTGGTGGCCACAAAATAAACCAAGTGAATTTAGAAAAGTTCATCCAACTCTGCCTCCTGCCCTTGCTCTCTGTGACCTCACCATCTTTCACGCTTACTGGCTGGAGTTTATGACTGAAGCTGCCACTGTCTTTATTATTCCTCGCAGCTCTGGATTTATGTGAGGAAAAACGTGGTGATCCCCCAGGGTGGAGGGCTACCCAGAGCCTTCTTCTCCTGCCAGTTCTGGCCTTGGAAATACATTAGCTTTCACTCTCTACTGAGAGAAGGAATCTCCTACCTAAGGAGAGGGTAGCATCACCTTAATTTTGCTTGTTGGAATCTTTGTGTCATGCCTCTAGTGGAATAACCTCCTGAGGCAGGCTCCTTGGGCAAATGACACACAAGGGCTGAGGTACTAGGGAACATCAAAGTTGTCTACCAGAAACTGAGATACTGGGGAAAGGTTGACATCTGACTTGAGTGGAAAGGAAGAACAGTAAATCTCCTGCTCAGGCAGCATCCAGCCAGCCAGGGTGTGGAGTGTGTGTGGCAGAAACATTTAATTACAGGGTGCAGAACACTCACCTCAGCGTTGAAGATAAAGGAAATACACTGGGCCACAAGGGATGGGCTGGGGCAGATATAGGTTCAGGTGTGGTGGATGCTAGCTCCCAGCCCTTGCCTTCAGGGACTCATGTACAGCCCTGACCCCCACCCTATCCCCCCAATTCCTGCACTATTCTCACTACTACAAGGTCTTCATAGACACGGAAAAATGGCTACCAACAGCTCCTATCCTCACAATTCTAAGATCATGGAAGAAAGGTTTTCCTTCTAGACAGGTTTGGCAAAAGCTTGGGCTTTGTGTGATCATCTTCGCCTCCATTTCCATAGGGGAAACATAGTGACTAATTGGTCACATTGAGTTACATGGTCACTCCTAAAATTAGGGCTAACCCTACAGGGCCAACAGAACCCAAGATCCCCAAAATGCAACCTTACGTTACTATATCCAAAATAGAACTGGATACTGGGTGGAGACCCATAGCAAGTATCCACTGCAAACCAAGAGAAAGTAAAAATGCTTTATGGCAATTCCTAATGATTTCTGGAAATGAGGTCCATATTCTGAACTCTTTCTGTCTCTGTCTTTGTCTCTGTCTCTGTCTCTCTGTCTCAGTCTCTCTCTCCATCTCTGTCTCTCTCTGTCTCTATCTCTCTGTCTCTGTCTCTCTGTCTCTCTGTCTCTCTCTGTCTCTCTGTCTCTCTGTCTCTCTGTCTCTCTGTCTCTCTCTCTCTCTCTCTGTCTCTCTCCTTATGGCCTGCTCAGCCTGCCCTGAGGGTGGGACCAGCGCAGCATGTGGTGCTGGGGATTGACCCACAGTCCCTGCGGTTGCCTAAGGTTTCCTAAGCAGGCGCTTTAGAACAATGAGCCATCTTGCCAGCCCCATATTCTTAACTTTCCAGTTAAAAATGAATGAAGGGGCTGGTGAGATAGCTCAATGGTCTAAGTGCCTGCCTGTCAAGTGCAAGGACCTGGGTTCAATCCGTTATACCACCTGCCATGCTGCTGCATAGCAAGACCATGTACCAAATAAATAAGAGATTAAGAAAAAAATAGAGTGAAATCCAAATTCTTAACAAAGAACTCATCACGTCAGCTCTGTCTTTACCAAAATCCCCAAGGTTCTTCAACGTCAGCTCTTCAAAACCAGAGGAAATCATCATTAAAATGTTTTTAGGGCTGGGGAGATAGTGCAGCAGTCTAAGCACCTGCCTGGCAAGCACAAGGACTCAGGTTCAGTCCTCAGTACTACATAGTCTGTTGGTCCCAGAACCCAGGGGTGCAGGGCCCACTGCTGAAACTATGTGTAGGGGTGCACACCTGTAATAGGATCACTAAGGGTCCAAGCTGCATAGCGAGACTCCTTGCCAAATAAACAAATAAATAAATAAAATAATTTTAAAGCTTTTAACTCCACGGAGATGTGCCCTCCCTCATGAAATAGCATTTTGTGATAAAGAAAGAATATTCCTTATCAAGGTCTTCAGTGCCCGCATGAATGTTTGCGTCCACTGGGTGCATACAGCTGTGTGCCCTGACCCTGACCTTGACCTTCGCTATCACCTGTGGGTCACGAGGACACCCCCACAGCCCGCCCCGTGGCCAATCAGACACCAAAGAAGGAGCCAGGAAGAATCTACTATGCTGTTCTCGTTTTCCTTGCACCTTGTGCTCTGCTACCCAAGCAAGGGGCTGATGTATTGGGGGGCACGACCTTTGCACCCGCTCCCCAAAATTTCACTTTAGCAGATGTCGAGCTGAGTGCAGCTTCACCAATTAAATCCTGGAGAGGCAACAGGTGAAACTGAAATTTCAGGTTGTGTCTAAAACCCATGCAGTATAAAGTAAGGCTAGAGAAAAACTGGGACGCCGAGAGCTTGCAGAAGGCTAATTTCAACTGCCCTACAGACGGGAAAGTGGCGCATAAGCAAAGCTATGACTGAGCCAAGGTTCTGCCTCTGATAAGATGGAACCAGGTGAGCAAGGCACGGAAAGCCTTCTGTGGTCTGCACTGAACAGCACAGAACCTTTGATATGTAGAAAACGTGCAAGGGGTGAACGCCAGGCTAGGAGCCTGGTACAGCTGGCTGGAAGCTCCTCACACATTAGCCACGTAACCGTGGGCAATTTAATGGGTGTCTCCATGCCTGTAAAGTGATGCTGTCTAGGTCAGACTCACGTTGGAAGATGACAACTTATGTTAAATGCTTCAAATATATCCCTGACACAGTAGGTGCTCAAAATGCAGGACTACAGCTCACTTTCGGTGCTAGGGATTGAATCCAGGGTCCCTTTTTAAAAATTTTATATGTTTGGTACAGGGTCTTGCTGTGCAACTCAGATGCGTAGTGATCCTCCCATTTCAGCCTCCCCAGTGCTGGGGTAGCAGGCGTGTACCATCATGCCTGGCCTCAGTGGTGGGCAGGTGCACCCCCGGCAGGGCCATCATGTCATGTGGGACTGGGGATAGAACCCAGGTCCTTGTGCTTGCCAGGTAGTGACTTAGATTGCTGAATTGCTGAGCTATCTCTCTCTCTCTCTCTCTCTCCTCTCTCCCCCCTTGTCCTTCTCTCTCTCCCCCTCTCCCCTCTTCTCTCTTCTTTCTTCCTCTCTCTCCCTCCCTCCTTCACCCCTTCTAACCCTCTGGCCCTCTCCTCCTCCTTCTCCTTCTTCTTCTTCCTCTCTCTCTCTCTCTCTCTCTCTCTCTCTCTCTCTCTCCAGCTCAGCTTGCCCTGGGGGGTGGAGCTTGTGCACATGCAGTGCTGGGAATCGAACTGTGGTCCTCTACTTGCCTAAGCTTGCCTGAGCAGGCACTTGCAGGCACTTTAGACCATTGAGCTACCTTGCCAACCTCCAAGGTCTCATTTATATTAAGTCTTCACTCTGCCACTAAGCTACCTACTAGCCCCCTTGAAATTTGTTTTTAAAAAGGAACAAAGAAGGACAGAAGGAGGGACAGGTAGCTCCTGGGAGAGCCTGGCGGTGCAGAGGGGAGAGGAATATCCGTGGGGGCAGGATAAACAGCCAAGTTAACTGAATACCTAGTAGACAAATTGCTACCAGCTCAGCTTCCTTAGTGAAGTGTCCCAGACACAGCAGTTAACATGACAACAGCGGTGTTTTCTGACCAACCCGGTAATACCCAACGGTGTGTGCTTTGCTCTTCCTCTATCTCACTTATATCTTTCCTTCAATCTTGCTGGCTGGGGACTGCATTGCAAATATAGGGTTGTCAGGAAATGTCACTCCAATTCTCCTCTGGACTGAATTCTGATAGGTACGGTGGCGAAAATGCAATAGACAATAGTGGTGACATGAATAGCAGACTTCATGAGCTAAAGAAGAGATTGATAGAATTAAACAATAATGAAAATGTAAGAGAACTTTCAAGAAATGTACTGTGACCTAGAAAATTAAGAGAGAATGATTAATGTTTATCCCGGTAAGATTACTGAACTTTCAAGAAACCAAACAAGTCTTATAAATATTCAATAAGAAGAAACAGGTGAATGGGAAACAAAGACTAGTGATAACTTCTCAAAGGAGAGAAGAGGCTTCCAGGAGGAAATGGAGCAATTAGACATTTGCACAATCTTTGTAGGAAAAAAAAAAATGCTAACCTCAACCTGGCATACTCTGAACGAGCTGTTAATTACAAGAGGAGCAGCAGAAGCACATTAAAAACTTGCAAAGAGGATTAATAAACCTTTAAGAATGTGCACTTGAAGGTACGCCCTTAGTCAGCGAGAGATGATGCCTTGGATCAAAGATTTAAATAAGTTCTTTACATCTTTTATAATCTTGAAATGGAAACATGTTTTTATTCCCATGACCCAATAGCCAGAAACTATAAAGGGGAAAATTAAGGTGTCTCCAAGGAAAATACAAAAACGTAATGATCAGCTATGGCAAAAATGTTTAATAGCCTATTACATAAGGATACTTTAGTAGCAATGAGAAAATAGCCCCAATTGAAAAAGTACAAGCAAAAAGGGGACTTACAGCAGAACCGCAAGAGTTTATGCATGTTTATCTTTGCTACTAATTGAAAGTATTATTTTGATCAAAAATAATGTTATATATATATATATATATATATATATATATATATATATATATATATATATATATATCAGCCAGCTCAGCCTGCCCTGGGAGAGGGGCTGGGACAGCACGTGGTGCCAGGGATCCAACCGCAGGAGCTGCGGTTGCCTGTCGCCTGAGCTTGCCTAAGCAGGCGCTTTGGACCGCTGAGCCATCTCACTGGCCCTATAATATTATTCTTGAGACACATCTGTTTACCTATAAATTCCTCACGTTCATCCCTCTTTATAGCAACAGCACTGCATTACATGGATCATCTGTTTGTTTGACGATGATCTTTCAGGCTGTTCCCAAGACTCAGCTGTTATAAATCACGCTGCTATAAACACGGGTATTCGTGTGTCACTGAAGTTTGACGACCTGCAGCTTTTGAGTAGATACCTAGGCAGAGCCCAACTGGGTCAAAGGCAATTTCCACCTTTAGCTTTTGGAGGAATCCTACTGAAGTGTGTCAGACAGACAGGCTAAAATATTACGTTGTTTCTCTTCTATGAAAAACCCAAAACAGAGATACGGAGGAAAATGAAGGCTGGGTAATAGGAAGCTGGGAGATCTCCCTCCAAAGGGACTGAGAACAAGACGCGAAGGGAGAGGAAGGCGGCTGAAGGGGGCGGGGAAGCAAGCACGGAGGAAAGGCGTGGCGAGAGAACTTTGGTTCCGTCTCAGGAGGGCTTTCTATTTTAAAGAGAAAAAATACAAATAATAATGAAACAGTTTCAGAACAGGTTTGCAGGAGAACTATAATAGTTAACACACTGAGCACACATTGCCTGTCGACCTCTTCGTAGTAGTCATTCTGAGTACAAGATACAAGCATGAGGTCTCATATGAGTGCAAACCTCGAGCTTTGGGGAATGAAAGGGACCAAGAATCGTTATCAGGGAGGAACCAGAAGGGTAAGGGACAAGGTAAAGAATTAAGATGTGTTATGTACGAGCATCGATTCCCCCAGATGAATGTAGCCAGAAGGCACTTCAGACATGGGCTAATAAAGAGAAAATTAAAAAATTAAAACGAATATGACATTACTTTAGATATGCTGTACTGGTAAAATAGAAGAAGATAAACACTTCCTTGTTCCCATAGTGACATGACTTCTACAGGAAAAGGAGACAGTATAGGTATAATTGATTTTTTAAATGTATTTTATTTTATTTTTTTGTGGTACCAGGGATCAAACTTGGAACCTTGTACTTGCTAGGCAGGCACTTATGCCACTGACCTATCTCCCCAGCCCTAGGTGTAGATTTTACATGGGTAACTATCTTTTTCCATTTCTAGCATTTTTTAATATTTCAAAACATTCAGATGGAGGTATATTAATATATATTGAATCGATTTGTCCATTAAAACAATATCGTGAATGGTCTAAAGGCCCATTAGTTGAGTATGCTTTGACTAATTACGGCATGTCCATGTAATTGAATAGTATGTGGTTACTAAGTACAAAGCTATATGTCAATATCATTTTACATGTAAGGGTATCTATACGTATTGTGGATTTGAAGAGTGGATTTCAAAATGAGAATTATGTGATCAAGTTTACATAAAAACATGTGTATCTTCAGGTGCTGTTATGATTTGTGTCTAGATGTCCCCCCAACCTGAAAACCTCAGGAAGTCGTGGGGCAGCTTCTAGAGATTCTGAGAGATTCACAGTCCAATGGTCCAATGCTGGGATTATAGGTATGTGTGCTACACCCACCTTGGGTCCTGTAACCTACATACAACATAAGGGAGGGAAAGAGGCTCTCTCTCTGTGTCTCTGTCTCTGTCTTTCTCTCTATTTCTATCTCTCTCTCTATGTCCCTATTTCTATGTCTCTCTGTCTCTCCCTCTCTGTCTCTATTTCTGTGTCTCTCTGTCTCTCTCTCTGTCTCTCTCTCTCTCTCTCTCTCTCTCTCTCTCTCTCTCTCTCCCTTCCGCCTCCCCCTTTTAGGCTCTTGTTATATTTGCTATTTTCCTCCACCATGAGCTGCTGCCCTCTTTGCCTTGTGCCACTCACCCTTGGAGCCAGCCAGGTATGGACTGAAACCTCCACAAACTATGAGCTAAGTAATCCTTTCCTTCCTTAATTCTGGACATTGGGTATTTTGTCCCTACAGCAAGAGCAGAGTAACTAAGACATGCTCCCACTGTATACCTGGATATCTGAATGCATGATGAGTAGTTCTGTCTGGATAATGAGAACAGGGTTACACTCTTGCTTTTTTAACTTTTATTTGTATAAAGTTCCCCAATGTCTGATTTTTTAAATTGAGAATGAGATAAACATGAGTACTTATTTAAAGGGAAAAAAAATAGCAGGAAGTTTATGCTGATAGATTTTGATTATACCTACAATCATAGGCTTCCTGTGAAATCTTTCTTGATATCTTCTACCCTGATTCTGCCAATGCTGTGGAAAAGAATAGAAGCCCCCTCAGTGGAACCAAAAGAAGCCATTCATGCTGAGCTGGCTGTGGCAAAGGGGTCGGAAAAAGGCACGTGAAGAGGTGGAAAAGGGATAAAGTAGAAGGAAGGGAAATTTGAAACAAGTGTTCTGTTTGCAAGGTGTTGGTTTAGAGAAGCTAGGGGTGAGTTAGCTTCAAGCAAGACATCCTGTGTAACTGGTTGGGATACACATTTGGATTTCTCTGCTAGTTCTGAGTAGGAACTGAGGACAAAACGAAAATCCTAGCAGCTGCTGATCCCATTCTGTCTCCTCTGTGGGAGCTGTAACAGAACTTGGCTACGTATCGTGTGTGCATGCCGTCTCTCGGTGCACTGCAATCTACCCAAATGATTGGCTACACCATTTCGAAGGAATATAGAATTCTCCCTTGGAATTCATCTATAACAACAACATCTACATTTGGTTAGAAATATACTTAGGGCCGGGGAGATGACTTAGCAGTCTAAAGCACCTGCTGTAGGGACCACAGTTCAATCCCTGGCACCACATGCTGCACTAGCCCTATCCCCAGGGCAGGCTGAGCCAGCCATAGTATTAGAGAGAGAGAGAGAGAGAGAGAGAGAGAGAGAGAGAGAGAGACAGACAGACAGACAGACAGACAGAGGAAGGGGGAGGGATTGAGAGGGAGAGAGAGGGGGGAAAGAGAGAGAGAGAGAGGAAATATACTTAAATTGGGCTGGGGAGATAGCTTGGTAATCTAACTGCTTGCATAGCAAGCACAAAGACCCAGGTTCAATCCTCAGTACCTTACCAGCTGAGGACCCTGGCCTGCTGGCCCAAAACCAGGCTCATGCCAGTAATCTCAGCGCTAGGGAGGCGGAGACAGGAGGATCAGTATGATTCTGAACTGCATAGCAAGACCCTGTATTAAAATAAATAAATAAATAAATAAATAAATAAATAAATTTAGAAACATAGAGTAATACTTAGAATATCCATTTTACATTTCCATCGTCAACACTTGTCTGTCTTCAATTCTTTATCAGTGAAATGTAAAATGAGAGTTCCACTTTTAGTGTTACTCTGGGGTGGATGTCTGTTCAATGGTTCCTTTATGGGTCACTCATGTGAGGTCATCCCTGGACTGAGCGCATGACATGTATCATTTCATTTTTCATTTCTTTCTTACTACAACTTTATTGTGATGTCGGCCTATGCTCTGCTTTAAATAGGTGAGGCTTGGAGAGATCCGTGAACAGGACCATAGTTCTTTAAGGTGAATGCCACTTCATTCCAGGTATGCCTGACTGTGGAAATCCTGGGGTACATGAATTGCAAGAAATGCAAGACTCCTCTGAAGAGGTTTGGCCACATATAGGTTCTGGGTTATCAAAGCTCATACAAGCCAGGGGAAGACCATGGCGTGCCAATTCTGAGCTGCTGATCTTGCTTTATAAAGGACTATAAAATAACCTCAATGCAAAATTCTTTTATTACCTGGAGGATTCACATCAAGGTAGCAGGAAGCTGGATGCTAGCTAATGTCATCCTTTGGCAATAATCATAATTCACTTTGATAATTACGAACCTGGCCCAAGGATGGAAGTCCTATCGTGAGGGGGAGAACAAGACTTCCACACTCCCTGTAGGCTGTGTTCTCCAGTGAAATCTTTAGCACCATGACTACTGCAGAAGGAAATGCACCATCTCGCCGTTATTTATAGCACAGCCACTTTATAATAGTATGTTGGTATTCTCCAAGAGGATAAGCAGCTCCTTTGTAATTTTCCATTTGAACCGGATCCAGTTATTTTTCAATTACTCCTTTGTTCTCTCCTCTGGGCATGAATTTCACCCTGGTTAACATACCTTGGGACTTTCAAATCCATCTTCTTTGTCTCACTATGTCCTTGCTGCTTACCTACTCTCCAGCCTACCCATCCTACACCCCATATTCAACTAGCTTTTCTTCATCACTTGATAGCTCCTGAACACTCTGGCATGATGGCGGCTTTCTTAAATCCGAGGGCTTCAATGCTCCAGTGAAGACATGCTCAACCTCTCGGGTCAGAGGGCCTGAGCTTCCTATAGGAATCTGCTGTTCACCGGCTATTGCTATGCACCTGATGACTTAACCGTGAAGCGGGGACAAGAAGAGTACCTACCTTAGAGCTATTTTGTTGTACTTTCAAATTTCCTTTTGAAATTAAGCAAACTCTTTACCTAAATTCTTCAGGTACTACCTGACACATAGTGAGATTTTGACAACTCAATTATTCTTAGGTGTTTAGCCACTAGAATCAATCTAAATCTGATCCTCAAGGTTAGTCCACAGGCAATGAGGCACAAACTTGCCTTATAAGGGGAGAAAATTTTCTTACCATGTGTAAGCTCATGACAGGCACTGCACAGACCCTCCCTGGCAGGCTCTGCTCTCAAGTTGTCAGTCACATTTGGCATTGATCCTTCTGTTTAAAAGCCAAGTCTAGAGTGGGATAGTCATCTTCCATAGCCACAGGCATCACCCATTACTCCTGAGACCCACAATTCTGTGGCATCCTCCATGACCCCTACTTTATAGTCTTTACCCTGGCCTGAGTGGGGGTTGGACCTATGACTTGCATTAGCCATTAGAGCATGGCAAAAGTGACTGGCTGCAGCTTGCACAATTATGGGACACAGATAGCAATGCCCACTTTGCCAGAGGAGTCTCTGCCTTGATGATTTTGACAAGGGTGCCAGCCATGGTGGAGCCCCGCGTTGAGAAGAAACCAAAGCAGCCCCAGCACGTGAGGATGGTCTCCTTCCAACAGGCAGCAGGACACTGAGGCATCGGAGAATTAGATTCTGGCAGCCATCACCTGAATTCAGAAGGAGACTGTTCCCTGCCTGAGCCCCAGAGGAGCCAAAGGCCCTGCTGATGCTTGGTCTTCTTGGGAGACTCTGAAGCAAAGGGTGAACTGCACTTAAGCCAGGGTTGCATGCCTGATCTATGGAAAATAATACATAGGGGTTGTTTGAAAGCTTTATATTCCATATAATTTGGTATGTAGCCATGCAAAACTAGTTCACCTTCTCAGATTTGTCATTTTCTTTCCTCTGTTCGGTGTCTGGCCTCATACTGTGGTCAAGCCCGTCAAGAAGGATTGCAGGATGCCTGCTGCTTGTCACCAGATTGCGACTGTGAGACAATCACTGCATCTATCTAAGCCTCCCTCTCCGTACCGGAAATAACAGCAGCCTCGTGCTCATTGCACGTGTGGAAAATTCTTGGCACAAACCCTCAAACCTGTTAAGTGCAAGTTAAACTATCATGGAGAATGAGCCTTTTTATAATTATACATTGGGTCCCACTCTGCAGAGATCTCTTTCTGTTCAGTTTCTGGGCAAGTTTTCTCTCTAAATTAGTACTTTATAGACAGAAGAGGCCACAGGCAGGCCCAGGTACAGGCTCAACTTGCTCCACACCGTGAGGTGCAAGATGGAGCTCACAAGTAGGAGTACAGGTACTGCACCACTCCGGCAAGACCTGGCCCAGCACGTGGGGCGCACCGGCACCTGCATAGCTGGATCTATTCACCATGGTGTCCTCCAGGAGGGGGATGGTGCTGGCCCCTTTGTGTAAGGTAAATATGGAAATTATGGAAATGGTCTCAGAAGCCAGGGACTGACAGGCTTTTCTCAGGTCTCAGGTGCTCATCAATGTTACTTTTCCGGTTTAGGAGAAGGTGGCTCTGGGAGAATTAGAAAGTGCACGTAACCCTAATAAAGAGGAGGAGCCATAGGCCACAGGGCACATCCCTAAAAGGACTGTCCAGGTTAAGCAAGCGGCATTCTTCACTCTGTAGCAGAGCAGGAAGTAATTTCCATCAGCAGAGAAGCTTACATCTCTCTCCAACCTGGGCACATCTGTGAAAATTCTAGAGAAATGAGGTAACAAAGGAGGGGTAGTGGTTTCTTTTTTGCTACCATGGTCTGATGGACCAAGGGTGAGGCGACATACTGAGCATAGGAATGAGACTGTGATACCCGCTTGTCATATGCTCAGCCCTGCTATGATATGAAATCCAGTTGTTTTTTTAGATTTCTATGCCCTGAAAGGTTGATTTCCGCACCCTACCCCGTCCGCCACCCAGGTTGCTCAAAGATGAATGCAATGGAGGGTTTGGAGTAAAACTTTTGTGACAGATACATTTGTGGGTTTTTTTTTTAAGATTCAGTGTTAGAAATAAAATGCTAACAGAAAGAAAATAAGAAGAGCATCTCAAAAATTCAAGTGCCCAGGTCTAGTCTGAAGTCTTGCCTTTCTGTACGTGGGCTTCCTATTCACGTTCAAGCATCTCGTTCAAGAAATGGAAAAAAATGTTCACAAAACCTTCAGGAAATTTTTGCAAGGACAGCAGTACATTATTCTTACATAAAGAAGAATCGGATGGGATACAATTCCACTATTAGCGAGTTTTCCATGATGGACCAGCACTGCTCCGCCAGCCCTGCGGTCTCAGCACCACGAAGCATGCCTGCTCCTTCCCTCAGCTCCTGGCCAAAGGCCGCAGGTAGCAGCCAGCATCTCCTTGGGGCGGAGCTGTGAAGCAGGCAAGGAAACAAGGCAGTCTATGTCCCGGGTGCTGTTCACAGGATGGGTTCCTGCTGCTTTCCTTGAGACTTACTGTGTGCATATTTGAGTTCTCGTTCTTGTGAAATCCTGAGGGCAGCAAGCTACACTTGGCAATGACCTGCTGTAAGCTTCCAGGGGCCTCTCCCATCGTTCAGAAAGCAGACATCTTCTAGGGTTCTTCAGAAACTCTCTTATGTGCTGGGCCTCATTTCCTTCCGTCCTCTATGTGTGCATTTCACTCCAAGACCTTTGGAGTTCTTGTGAATCCTTTGTAGCAATACTGTTGCTAACCACTGTCTCATACATCCCGGCTTCTACCCAACAACATTCTCTGCTATGATCTTTCTCCTTAGTGTCTTCCAGAATCCTATATATGTGTGTACACAGTTACCTGCAATAGTATGCATATGTACCCTACATAGACATGGGCTATAATATGTATATGATATTACATATATATATATATATATATATATATATATATATATTTGTCATGTATTTGTATGTGTTGAATAATTTTTGCCAGCCTTTTGACTTACCTTCCCCAGCAGTAACTCTGGTCAGATAAAACAAATCAGTTCCATGAAAAACTTTTGCCAAATTATACATAGTTATTAGGAGTATACATGTGTTATATTACATGTATATTGTTTCCCAACTCCACCCTAATAATTTGGTCTGTTTTGTTCTTTTTTCTTTTTTTAAAAAAATGTATTTAGTATAGGGTCTACAGGGTCTCACTACATAGGTCAGACTCATAGCAGGTGCTTACAGAGTTGGGGGAAATTAACTAAAAGTATATACAACCCCTAGGATGCTTCCAGTTTGAAAGTGAAGTTTTGTACTCCACCAACACCCCTACTGTTGGGGAGCAGGGTAAGGGCCACCAGAACCCTCACATCATCCAGCCCCAAGAGCACAGGTTTGCTCTGCAGCCTGTTGAAAGTGTTGCCCGGAACTGGAAATGGTCCAGGGTACCAAGGCTCATGCCCCCCAAATGCCTAGCGTGCCTTCCTTGCCCCCCCCACTCCAGTGACCCCTCTCTTCATGATTCCAAAACATTTCCCTTCCTCACACCTTAGGAAAAGGTATGATTTTCCCTCAGAAAGCAAAATTTCCTTCTTGTCTGGCCGCTTCTTGTAATCTGCTCTGATTTTTAAAGTACAAATAGTTTTTTTTTAATAGTGCTTTTTCCCTAGAGGTTAAAAAGATATTTTAGATCCAGAAATAGGAAGAGAAAATTCTTCCAATTTTGGTTTGGGTATTTTATTATTCCAACAACTCCACATAAATGCAAATAATAGGAAATTAGGAAAAACCCTCTGAAATAGCAATCCTTCCTCTTCCATTCCCAGGGTGTCCCACCAACACTGCTCTTACCACAAGTCTATCAATACGGTCACTCATTATCTACTTGAAGTAATAAATAATGCCTACCAGACGACCTAATTAGCTTCTTCACCAATAGTGCTGGGCAGATAAGAAATGCCAATCTTCCTGGCAAAACTTCTCCGTGTTGCTGGAAGCATTTCACACCTTGCCCATTAGGCCTGGTGGCGTGGCAGCATGGTAGCAGCTGCTGAGGAAAGAATGCAGGTGGCCTAAGGAAAAGGAGCATGGAGCTACCGCCGGCCAGTCCCCACCGAAGGCACACACACGGCAGGAAGAGTAAGACACGTGAATATTTAAATATTAAGTTTGTGGAGGCACCTTGAGATGAGTGCAAGTCACCTTCGGCCTCTACAATTACAAGAGGCGCTCAACGTGGCGGCCACTCACCTCAGGACATTTATTAGTGTGGGCTGGGCACACTTGGCCCTTGAGATTGCTATGCATGCATTTTCAATTTCAGGCCCAAAGTGTCCTGGATTTTCTGTGATATACAACATCCTCTATGCTCCTTCCATAGGCAGGTAATGCCATCCATTAAAAAAGTACTATTACTCTTTTTATGAAGTGTGTAATATTTATAAATATAATATATATTTTACTTGTTCTCAATGACTGTAGACACCCTGAATCCCAAGCAGAAAGAGAAAGCTAACACAACCGGTGGGAAGCCGCGGTGGTTGCGAGCGCACATGCCAGCATCTCCGTGCTGATTCCTGTATCCTGTGTCTGCGTGGGAGCCTCCATCTGCCCCCTGCCGTGAGTCTTGGGAGGAGAGACAGTAGCCGTGTTGCCACAGAGCCAGCCCTGGGCTGCTGTGATCTCACATTCACTGCTAGTCGAAGGAGGTGCCAGAGGACATGCCATGGACACTGCTGCAGGACGACGACACCCAGAGAGGCCAGGCCATGGACCGATAAGCAGGCAGCCAGATGAGCAACTCTGGCTGAATTCACTCTGTCCTCCTCTATCTCCACCCTGACACTTTTGGCATTTGGGAGATGACAAGCTATGATGCAAACTGCGCCTTTAGATCTAGAAAACACCCTCACGCTCTCCCTCGGTCTCTGTCTCTGTCTCTCTTACCCTCCCCCTCGGTCTCCTATCCTCCTCCCTCCCTCCCTCCCTCCCTCTCCCTCCCTCCTTTCCTCCCTCCCTCCACTATCTTTCTCTTGTATCTGTGTTTAGAAGGACAGGAATAAGGAGAAGGATATGACCTAAGGAAAAATAAGGTGAATTAGACTAAGAAGAATCATTAAGAGTTACTGGAGATTTCATCTGCCCAAAACCCATACAAGAGCATGTGATTAAAAAGAAAAGATCAGAAAGGGAAAGACTTGTTTTTGTATTCTGGGCACAGTAAGAGAGCAGGGTAAGAAACACGACAATGCCTCCTCCTTCCTCCTCCTTCTCCTCCTCCTCCTCTTCCCCCTCTTCCTTCTTTCTCCCAGCTCATGTCAGATACAGATCCCTGCACCTCTAGCTCTGTGGGAAGCGCCATTGGAGGACCCACATTCCCAAAGGGAAATCAAAACTGTTGGTCCAGGTGTTAGGCCCTGGGTTTGTGAGTTTGCAGGGAGAAGCCCCAAGCAGACTGGTGTTGTGGGAAAACAGACACAAGGGTCTGCAGGGAGGAAAATGCCACTAGAATGGGACAAGAGACAGACTGTAGTCAGGGTGTGGCAGACAACACTGCCTATAGGCCTTAAAGCCTACTCTGCCTCCCAAAATACATCTCTTGCTGCTCGCTAGTTCTTCAGTGTCCCTCCTGATGAGTATCTAGAATATTTTGCTATTTTATCTCCAGCTACTCAGTGTTGGTTTGGGCAGCAAGAACAGTAAGTACAGTGGTGAATTAACTTTGGTCAGCTTGGAATGGCCAGTGACACCAGCAGGCTGGTTCTCAGTGTGCGCAGCCCACCGGAGAACTGTTGCCAGAATGACGTGAAGGAGAATGGGCGGGGAAGGCGGTATGCTGTGGAATTTCCTGGAGAGGCTTGCGGTTTTCCTGATACCAACTCTGCTCTTCTCTTACTCAGAGGAGCTTGGGACCTCCCTGTTCCCAGGAACAGCTGCTGTTCTTTCCAGGGGAGCTCTGGTCTTCACCTTCAGGGTCTGTTCCTGCCCCTCAGCCTGATGGCCCGGAACCTTCAGTCCTCTGGCACAGACTTTCTAGCTTCTACCACTGGCTTTTGGGCCTCCCCCATTCAGATCATGATACAGACTTGAATGACACATTGCTGTGGGCTCCCGCCCTCCAGCTAGACTCGCGGAGGATGTCGCCATGGGCTTTAGGGCTTCAGCTGCACTCACGCGGGACACTGGCATGAGCCCGGCCTTGGCTGGAGACTTCGGGTCTCTGTCTCAAACCTGTCCTCTTGCACTCTTCTGCCTTTGACTTTTTCGGTGAACATTATAAAACAATCTTATAAATTATATGTTGCATATTAAATGGATTCCCTTGTAAACCCTCACTGCAGCAAATAGATGCCCAACCATGAGACCACCTGTTTTTACAAAAGACAAGGGCAAAGCTGGGTGTGGTGGCTCACGCCTGTAATCCTAGCACTCGGGAGGCTGAGGCAGGAGGATTGGTGCAAGTTCGAGACCAGCCTGGGCTACAAAAGTGAGCTCAAGGCCAGCCTGAGCTGCATAGCGAGACCCTGTCTCAAAAAGACAAAAAAAAAAAAGACAAGGGCAAAACACAACACTTCGGAGGCACAAGGCTTGTGGGAGAATCCTTGGCAACTGCTCCACACAATATATTTGAAGGGTGCTTTTTGTCAGGATGCCTCTGAGAGAGCAGACCTGTGTGGCTGCTGCCAGGCCTCTCCTCTTGAGGACAATTGTCCGAGAACCCAGTGTCTCTGTGAGCAGTCACCGACCAAAGTCTGTGTCTTTCTGAGGCTTCTAACACTCTCAGTCTGGGAACTGCATGTGAATACTGTCACTGTGCAGCAGAATTCAACACAACAACCACACAATGACGCAATAACCCATGTGGTATTAGCCTGTTTTTTTTGTTTGTTTGTTTGTTTTGTTTTGTTTTCTTTTTAAAAAGCAATGTCAAACATTTACATGGAATGGGTGGTGCAAGCCTCTCCTAGGAGAAGAATTGGGGAGGCTCGAGCCCAGTTTAAAGGAACAAGTTCCCCAACTCTCCCATCCCATATGGCAACCCAAAATCTCTCTTTTGTCATTGTTTCTGGTAACATTTCATGTAAGATTTTAAAACACAAAAAAATTTCCAAGACCGAAGAACAACCCATATTTAATTATATTGGGAATTGGAAAACAGAGGCCAGAACTACATCACAAGGGCTATAACGATGTTTGTTCCAACTTTTGATTACTTGGTTAGTGTCACTGTGCCACTATCTTAACTTTTGCTAATTTTAAGACTCACAAACAGAAGTAGCATAGCCCACCAGATCTGCCCCAGCTAAGTTATTTAAGACAGCCATATTCAGAAACAGTTACAGTGTACTATAACTTGCTGCAGTTTTCCTTATTCTGGTATCATAATATTGTAGGCTGGAGAATATACTGTTTTCACCATTGTAAAAATACACATTCCGATCACTTTAAGATCAAAGCAAATATATCCATTCCTATTTGAAAACATTATTAACCAAGCACATAAACATATTTTTCCTTCACAAGCAGAAGTTTAGGATAGGTTTACTCTTAAAAAAGAAAAACTGAATCTATTCCCAGCCAGGTAGGACAGGAAAGATATTTGAAAATGGAGAGCAAAGCAACACTTAATGATAAAGATCCCTGTGCCTTTTAGCACATCGGCCACACTCCGTGGAGTTTGAGATTAATTCCCAGAGTCCTTCCCACACTTCTTCATGGTTTTGCTCTTCGAAAGGAAGTTTTTTTCATCCCTCTGCCAACTCCATTGCGGAAGGACCTTTTCATAGATGTCTTCTCCAAAATTGGCTTTAGAAAAGCTAGTCCCTCGCTTGCGTCCAGCCTGGCTGGGCAGCTGTTCAGCAGGATGAGGAAGTAATCAGATTTTCCAGGCACCTGGTGATTCAGATGGAGGAAGAAGGAGAGACTATTGCACTAGAGTTACAAATTTATTTCAATAGTAACAGTTTCTCAGGTTTTATGGTGATAAATCCAATATCTCATCTTTTTAAGGGGGGGGGAGGATTTTGTTAAAATGGAATGGGTGCTTTATCTAAGTACTAAACATTATTTGGAATAATCTACCTGCTAATTTTTATACTACTTATAATTGCTGCTGTTTGACATTGGTATCACGCACTGAACGCAGGTATCTTATTGCTATTTTTGTAAAGAATATTTCAAGTGCCACTAATGAGTCTTGGGAATTCTGCTTCAAATTCACACAGAAAAACACACAAGGTGATCAGACTCCAGGTTCCAGGGAGGAGCACAGCTCCCCGGGTTGCCCTAGGCTGCATGCCAGGCCTGCCAGGAGGAAGTCTTGGGCAGGAACCCTGTCATCTTTACCTTTGAGATCTTGCTCACTTCCCCATCAGTGGCTCAAGGACCAGAGAGAACAAGCTGGGACTGGAGCATTGCGCAGCGGCAGTGGACCTGAAACCTCAGAGCTCTCACTAGACTTAAAGAACATAGAGTTCAACCCCACACGTGCAGAGGGAGATATCAAATACCAAAGCACAACCCAAGTCCCTCAGCCTAGCTGACAAATTCTCAGCTCTGACTCAGGTGAGACTGTCAACACTCGTCATTTTTCTCTCTTGCATGGCTTCAGAAGAATCATAATACACTGACAAGAAACTAATGCAAATCTCATCAATAATAAAAGTAATGAGCTATCAGCAATCTCGGTGACACAGGCTTGGGTGTCCCATTCCCACAAAAGCTCTGTGACGCAGGCACCATCACTTCTTTGGTTTTAGATGAGGAAATGTGACTTGGAATTAAAGTCAGCCATATTGAGCCATTTGGTTACAAACCCAGGCTTCTCAACTGTATTGCAACTATAAGAGCTGAACATTTTATTACAAATAAAGATGCATATGTCAAAGTAAACATTTCAAAGTGAAAACCAAGATATACTTTATCTTGGTGCAGAAAGAAAAGTTTGGCCTCCAATTACTGTACTCAGAGGTTGAAATGGAGCCAGGATCTATGAAATGCTTCCCAGAATTCTTTGCCATGGTTTGGTGATCTCCTGAAGACACCAGTGTCAAGAGGTCCAGGCAAACAAATCCTACCAGCCTCAGGGGAAAAACACAGCGGTTTTTTTTTTTTTTAGTTTTTGATCTATGTATAGTGAAAAATAATTTCATAAATATTGATTATGGAAAAATCAATAAAAAATCTTAGGTGGGCACTACTATGTATTTTCTCTTATAGAACACAAGAAGCCTAAAGCTACTAGGTAATGTCATCTCTTTTGCATCTCTGGAAGGAGGGGTACAGGAGGCATAGCAGGGGGAGCAATCCAGTTCTTTCCAGAAATACTCTTGATGTCACTTTTGCACTTCAAGAGAAATGTGCCAGTTCTCATTGTGAAATTCCTAAGTCATCGCTAAAAGGATGTGGAGGCACTTAGTTGATCTCAAGGCAGCTCTTGGTAGGCAGAATCATTAAAGAGTCAACTAAGTACCAGCCTGGCTGGCAGGCCTGTATGAAGCTTGAGATAAATCTTATAGAATCCTGGACACCATTTGCCTGTGTAATCACTCACCCTAAACTCCCAAAATGACACAAATACCATCCACACCACCACCACATGATGGAGTTACAAAGAGAACAAAATTGCTACCTGCAAAAACAGAAATATGGAAAATGTAGTGAAAGGAGAAATATTTCATTTCTGGACAAGATGGTCTCCTAAGTACTCTAAAAGAACGAATATTCTTCTTTTTTTTTAAAGTTACAGACAAGTGCTTCTTATTCAACAAAAATGTCATGAGTAAACCTTCGGGGGAAAAATAAAAAGAAATTGGGAAGACACTCGAGAAAATACGCCAATTTCTGGACTGTGGCTCATCGGCTTGATCAATGTGCTGTCTGATAGAATCAATGACTAAATTAGTGCTGAATCCTCATAGGAGGGAGGGAGAGCGGAGCAAGGGAAGCTATATTAAGTAAACAAGAAAAAGAAAAATGACAGCTGTGAAGATTAGCGAGAAGAGCAATAATGCAAACAACTGCAGTATTATGATTTAACACAGATTTATCATGTGGGATTTGGATGACATTTTTTTTATCCTAAAGCAATTTCATAAATTACATTGATTTTAAAAATTATAGTGTGGCAGGTTAAGTTCCAGAGCAGAAAAGTTAAAGTTGAAAATATCCTCAGCAGCCAAAGGTATTTTAAAATTTTAGACAAAATATTAGCCTAAAAATAAAGTCAAATATCATATGGAAATAGTGTTAAACACACCAAAGAAGGACATTTATTTTCTCAATGTCTTAAGTAGTTCAGCGAATATACTTAGGAACTCAATCAATACTCTTGAATACATATATGGTTTAATGTTTGTGTAATATTTCACCGAGGTCTAGCATTTTGTCTATATTCTGCACCTTGAAGAATGTACCTTTTTCATAAATCCACTGCTTCTGAACAACGACCACTGCATCTTAACTATATAATTTCAATGGCTAACCAGTCACTCTGATTATGAGTACATGGATGTATATGGAAAAAAGTTATCATGGAGCGATCAACCCTAAGTAACTCACTCCAAATTTAATGTAGTCCAGTATGATTTTCTAGCACATAAATGTTTCCTTTCACTGATTTCTGAGCTTGAATCTGATTACACTTTTTTTCACTGAAAGCTCTAAAAATAAAATAAATTGCTTTTCCATTGCGTATTTCTTGAGGCAATTTTGAATTTAGATAGTCTACAATTCGAGTCATCTATTCAACTATCAAAAATAGAGGTGAGACACTTACCTTAGAAGACAGAGCTGGGTAACACCAAAACACAGGCATCGTGGAAAGCCACAGCACTAAGATAAAGTTGAGTTTTAATGAGCTGCAGAGTAGGAAGAAAAAAAATAGAGTTAATTTCATGTAGCCAGGTATAAGTTTAAAAACCTATAAAAATTTAATGCTTCTCTTCATATAAAAATACTGTATCTTACCAAATCATCTCGGGCTTTGCCAAATCTGTGCAGATAGCCAGTTTTACTGCCAAACTCCTCGCACTCACCTTCAGATGCACCGTGGACGACTGTTTTATACCGACAAAGTTCAAAAATAAAAATGTCATCGTGTCCCATCACAAATGACTAGTTTCTCTGGATGTGGCCTTTTGTTCTTGTTAAGTAAGAAAAGGACAGTAACATACGGGCACAGTCGCTGAATTCATGTAAAGGCTGCCATTAAGGATGTCCTTCAGAAGCTTTGTCATCTCTCCACTGCATCATTGTGACACCATGACCAGGGCACTCAAAGTGCTTTCGTTTTTGTTTTCTTTTTTTAACTTAGAAGTGTAGAATTTAAACACCTAAGGAGGATGACATTACTTTTTTTTTTTTTTTTTTAAATTTTTTTTTCTTGTTTCAGAATCTTTGTTTATTCACTCATTTTTATGGCCGGCTCAGCCTCCCCCTAGGGCAGGGCTGGTGCAGCATGTGGTGCCGGGGATCGAACCGCGGTCCCTGGAGCCACCCAAGCTTTCCCAAGCAGGCGCTTTAGACCACTGAGCCATCCCGCTGGGCCCGACATTACTTTCTTGAGTGTCTGAAATATCTTATGTTAGAGATGGACATAGGAGAAATTGTTACTAGACTTAAGAGCATCTAAACACATGATGCAGGTTATTTAAAATTTCCAGCTAGGTTTTCTTCCTTTAGGACATCAGCAGTTAAAGAAGGGAAATATAAAAATGGCATGTCCTTTTGTTCTAGTTCTCTAAATCAAAGGAGGAAGGGACATCATTTCTGTCACTGCCACGGATTCTCCCCAAGTCCCAGGTCCAGAGTTCCATGAATACCTGCCCACCTGGCCTCCTTTCCTTCCCAGGGGATGAGGCTTCTCTGAGAAGCGTGTGTGATACCCTCGCACCTCCGTGGGTATCTGCATTAATCAATGGATTCAGGAGTGCTGAGTGTGCACAGCTACTGCTGAAGCTCACAGTGGAGAAAAACAACAAGGGAGGTGATTTCTGCTTGGATAACTAGTGTCTGTGAGAGGGTGCCAACGTTTTTGAATACAAAGCAACTGAAGGAAGTCTTTGCCTACTCATGAGGAAAATCCTGGCCTCCTCAAAATCAGCACCTTTTAGAGGACAATGCTGCCCTGTGTCTGACATATTTGCCAATTTGTCAGTCATGTGTTTCTTTTCGGGGTACTGTCACTGTTACGATTCTCATGCAACTGTCAATCTTGTAATCCCACTTGCCTATCATAAGGAAAAGTGAACACTCTTCAGAGAACCTAGATCACAGAATCAGGGGCTAGGGACAGGTGATTCAAGTGCCGTGGATCAAGGCTCTGTCAAGGACATCGTTCGGACACTGGAAGATGAAGGGCCTCCCACAGCGCCAAGAGAGTGAACAAACATGTTTTCTTGTGGTTTCTTCTTAAACTCAAGTAAAATAAACACTAAGAAAAACCAAAAGGAGTGGCAGAGTAAGATCTCAGTAAAGTGTGTACTCACACACCCTGAAGATTCAAATATTTATGGAGCCAGGTACATGTGCCTACAGTGAAGGTAGCAGCAACAGAGGCGAATTAGCCAGTAGTTTGTTTTTTAAAACCAATTCAGTGCCACCTTTCTTCTCCTTCTTACTATTAGACACCTGAATGTGGAGGGATATTAAAGGGTATTTTTCTTAGAGAAGAGCAAAAAGGGTCTCCTGACTGATGAAAACAGGAAGAGCAGAGGGAGCAGGATCTTTCTAAAAAAAAAAGCTTAGATGAACATTAGACCCTGTGCTCAGATTCGCGAGCCATCTCTTAGCACACTCCAAACAGCTGCTTACCCTCTAGATGAAGGCAAGACCTCTCTGAGCTGTCTGCTTAGTCCAAGAGGAGAAACATGGAGGTGGAGTTATTAGCACTTCCTAGTGGAAGCAATGTAGCCAACTGTGACCGATCGTGTCCTCAGCTGACAATTCCCACTAGCACACAAACCTTTTGTAGGTTTGTGTAGAGTCCACTGTTAAACAGACAACCTACACACTACAGCAATGAAAGGGTTATTTATAAAGTCATGGTCCAATCAGAATGGAGAAGACAAGAGAAAGCTTGACAGCAGCATTAATCTTTTATGGAAAACAGGGACAGAGACAAAAGAAAGAAAGAGCAAATAACTAATAAATAAGTGAAAAGAGAGCAACTTTCAAAAGAATTACACAAATAAAATTCTCAGAGAGGAAAGAGACATTATTATATCTATGAAATTTGAAAATTTCTATATCTATATCATCTATATCTATCTATATATAGAAAGAGAGAGAGAATTAGAAAACACATGAAAATTAAAATGAAAGAAAATTTAGTAGTATTGAAAGATAAAAGTAAACAGATCTCTCAGACATGATATAAAGACCAAGGAAAGAAATTAAGAATATAAGGAATAAGATTCGACCAATATTTCTGACATAGAAACAATAGATTTTCTAGAAAAGAGAATAGAAAAAAACTGCGAGAGTGGGTGGAAAGGACACATCAGATGATTATCATAGTGAATAACATTTAAATGCTGCCAAAACATATCGTCATAAAATGTCAGCAACTGAGTCTTCTCAGATTCCATACTGTCCACAAGGAGTCATAGGCTTGAAATACTCCGTACTCCTTAAAAATAACACTGATTACTGTAACATCCTATAACTCAGTGGTGTCCCAAATTTCCTGTTCAAGGAGATTATGGAGGCACACAGGAAAGGGAACAGTGATGTCTTGTGTGCCTAAGGAGAGTCATCTAGAGAGAAAACATTCTCTCAGGCTTTCACAGAGAGCAAAATGGTCAAGCAATGGCTCTGACTGATCCAGATGGCTGACACTGGTGAAAGTTCTGCAAACCACAGTACATGGTTTCAGGGAAAATCCTGAGGGCATTTGACTGACCTTGTTGGATACAAATGTTACATTTTTTGTTGTATAGGTCTTGCTTTAACTTGGTCTTAACCATCCAACAGGGACCAACTCGGGCCTGTGCCCAGGTAGGAACAGTCCCCCAGCGTGTGCTCCCACACCACTAGCTAGTGGAACCCGGCCTCCACCTGCCCACACTGACCAACCAGGGCCTGTGCCCAGGTAGAAATGGTACCACAGTGTGCGCCTCCACCATGCCCGCCACCAGAACCCGGCCGTCGCCCACCCGCGCTGACCAACCCGGGCCTTTGCCCAGGCAGGACCTCTCCTCCACCATGTGCCCCAGCACCACCAGCCCCCGGGACTCTGACGCTGGTTCCCCACAGTGATCATCCTGGTCTGCACCCAGTTGCATCAGGAAGAAGCTGAGCACAGCAGCCAGACCCAGCCAGGAACATCTGGAAGGAATCAAGACTAGTGGATCCAGACCCAAATTTCGATAACTGCTAACAACATAACTTCATCAAAGTGTAGAGTTCATACAAAATGACAAAGAGAAGGAGCAAGATGAAATCTCAGGTCCCAAGTCCACCCAGAACAAATACAGGAGAGAGTACCATTGTGGAAAATGGAAATCAGGCAGCTGAAATCTCTGAATTGGTAGCATCCGAGGTAGACAGACAAGTGCAGAAATGTATAGAGGAACTCAGATCAAACATAACATCTGAAGCAAAAAGGAAATGCATGAATTGACAGAATGTGAAGTGGAAAAAGAACTTCAGAAACATATAGAGGAAGTAAGACCAGAAATAAATTCTGAAGCAAAAAAAGACATCTCTAACTTAATAGCATCTAAAGTAGGGGAACAACTGCAGAAAGGTAGAAAGGTGATCAGAGCAGAAATAATATCTGAAGTAAAGAAAGAAAGGATAGCTACAATGAAAAATTTAAATGCTACTAAAGAAGACATTGATAAAAAATTAGAGGAGAATAGAAAAATGATGGATTCCCTGATTGAGCAATATAGGAAAAAAATGGATCGCATGAAACAGTTTCAAAGAAATATACAAGAAAAGAAAATCTCAACCACAAGCTGGCAAAACCGTATGAATGAAAGTGAGGATAGAGTGGCAGATCTTGAAGACACAGTCACAGCTGGTGAAAAGGTAAGAAAGGATCTCTTAGAAACAACCAGGATGCAGGAAAAAATAATTCAACATCTGCAAGATGATGCAAAAATGAACAACATGAGGTGAATAGGAATCAATGAGACAGGAGTTGACACAAACGATATAAAAAGAATATGGGCAGAAACAATAGCAAAAACTTCTCAAATTTGTGAAAACAATCGGACATTCAGTATTAGCCAAATCTTGGAAACAACAAAAATGTCCATCATCTTAAGAATGGTTGAAAAAATGTGTTATTTTTATACAATGGAATATTACTCAGCTATAAAGAATGATAAACTAGATTTCATCTATAAATGAAAGTATCTTGAACATATACTCATAAGTGAAATAAACCAGACCTACATGTGTAAATATCATAGTTTCCCTAGTGTAAGAACTCAAAAGAAGAAAAAAAAAAATGGAGAGGCATAGCATAGCTGAATGGAAATCAAGGACTTAAAGGTTAATCAATGATGTGACTGCAAGCAGAAAAGATAGGAAGCATGGCAGGGGCAAAGATAAGCACTGATATACATAGGATTAATTAGATAATGGTCCTAGGAACCTCCAAAATATTTTTGACACTGGAGATAGCTACATATAACACTAAAAATATGCTTGTAATGCCTGTCATTCTGGTAAGATGTGTGCTGCTTCTAATGCAATTTCAGTTACTGCTATACTCTCTCTCTCAAGTAAGTAGTTGGTTTACAAGAAAACAGAAAAGGGTATTAAAGGAGAGTAAGAGACTAGGAAAATGTCATAGGATTGACTGGCTACAATTTTGTATATACTTAGATTTCTAAGTATGTAAAAATGTGTAACTGTTTTTAACATATTCTATAGAGATTTTTTAGAATATCAATGATTGTTAGAAAATACCAAGTCTAAGTTAATTCCAAGATGTTTCACACTCAGAAAGGCAGTGATGTCATGCTCAAGTACCTATGTTATAGAGTAATAATATCACTCAGCTTTTCTTCTGAAGGGTTAAGATTATAAATTTACAGACCAAAAATTAGAGAAAAAGAAGGACTACAAGGATAGCAAGTATTTTGACCCTAGACCTTCAAGGTCAGTGAGGCCTCTGGACATTAGAGAACCTATGCTATAATATCCTATAACTCAGTGGTTACCCAAATTTTCTGTTCAAGAAGATTATGGAGCTACAAAGGAAAGGGATTGACGATACCAAGTATGCCAAAGGAGAGTCACATAGAGAGAACACATTCTCTCAGGCTTTCACAGAGTACAAACTGGTCAAGCAATGGCCATGACTCATCCAGATGGCTGACACTGACAATAGTTCTACAAAACACTGTACATGGTTCCAAAGTAAATCCTGAGGAGATTTGAGTGACACCTTGAGAGATACAAAAGTTACATATTTTGCTATACAGGTCTTGCTTAAACTTGCCCTTAACCACCAAGCAGAAAAGTTTAACCACAAGCATAAAACATAAGATTAGATTAGAATGTTGAGCTGTAAAAGGCTTAAATCAACAGCTCCAACATTGGCAGTTTTATCAATAACCCACTGTGATTATCAAAATTGGATTATGTATACCACTACTTTCTCTTAGTTCAGTGAGAAGAAATTTTGTTGTACCAATAATGATTTGAAAAATGATAACATCTACACCCTGTGCTCTGTATAACTAAAAGGACAATAATATGCATTATTTCAAATATTGAAATGGATAACTAATGTGTTTTGAAGCTGTCATATTGTTATATATTGTTATTTCTTATTTAAACTAATGAAAATAATTTTTTAAAAAAACATCCAGGGTCAGGGAGATAGCTCAGGGGCACAAGTGCCTGCCTGGCAAGTGCAAGGTCCTGAGTTCGATTCCTGGTTCCAGAAAAAAAAAAAAAGAAAAATCCAGCAGGAAAGTTTAACCACGGGGTATAAAAGGAAAAGCCATATTAGTATGCTGAGTTGTAAAAGGATCGAGTCAACAGCTTCCAACATTGCCAGTTCTGTTGATAACCCACTACTATTATGGACAATCGGACTATACATTCAACTTTCTCTTAGTTCAATGAGAAGAAATATTTGTACTAATAGTGTTTAGAAAAGTTATCATATCTGCATCTTGTACTCTGAATAATTACTATGAAAACAGTAATATGTGTTGTGTTAATTATTTGTGGCTGGGCTCCTAACGTATTTTAAAACTGTTTCATTGTGATTTCTTTCTTATTAAAATTAATAAAATGTAAAAAATAAAAATAACTGATAATTTAGAAAATAAAGCAAAAATACTTTTTAAAATTCTGGAGGAAAAATTACTTCTCATTACCATTTAGTCCCAAGAATAATGAAAGACAAGAATTTTTTAAAAAAAGAATTTATTCCCCTTCATTAAATATAAGACTATAATAAATATTGTCAGGTGTGTATATGAGATTTCTTTCCATAAAGTTTTTTCTCAGAAAGCTACTTGTGGGTGTGGCCTAAGAAAGTAAGTGTATTCACCCACAAAGAGGAAAATGTGAGATAGATATATCCAGGAGACAAACACAGAAGACAAAGGAAAGAAATTCTCAGTATCGTAGCCAAGAAAAATGCTAGAAGAGCTCTAGACCACAGGCCTGGAGGGAGAGAAGCTGACTGGGGCGAGTTGGCAGCCCCTGGGCGAGAATTCTACAGGGTGGTGAAAGCCCGAGGATGTGTTGGAATGAGAATAGGTAACTGGACAGTGGAACCTTGAACTGCTAATGAATCCACGGAAAAATAAGCAAAAGAAAAGGAACAAATATTTACTACAATGAAAACAATGCTACATACGAAAGAAATGCAATAAAAGTTAACTACTTGAATCAGCCAGGAGGAGTATTTGAAGAGTAATAATAGTGTAATTACTGAATAATGGTCTAACAAAAAAAGTAATTTAACTATATTGTGAATTGAGTCTAAGAATAAATATATTCTGTGGTAACATGAATTACCTGATTTCTATAGAGGGAGCTCAAGCTAAAATGTTGAAAGATGAAAAATCAAAATGTAGCATGTTATTTAGAGATAAATACAAAGATAATCAGCTTTAAAAGGTTGAAAGTGATGGCTCAGAGCGAGGAAATTGAACAGGGAACAGAGACTGCTGTTTTGGTAAAGTGCTTCTTAGAACAATTCTATTCTCTAAATAGAGTGTACTGCTCGCTGTGCTAAAAGTAAAGCTCTGAAAATTATAGCATTATGGATTGCGTAGGTTTGAAGATGTCAGGGGTCATCCTTACAACCAGAAAGAGAAAGCTTATCTGATAATAAGGCCCAAGCTGGAAATGAGAACCTATGAAAAGGGAAGGGAAAAGGAAGGGTGGGGTAGCAAAGGAGAAACGAGAGAAGAACAGAGAGAAGCAGAGATAGAGAGACACAGAGACAGAGACTTGGAGAGATTTATGGAAAAAAGAGATATGGCAAGATAGAGAGAACCAGAGAAGGAGAGGTGGAGAAAGAGACGCGGCTAGAGAGAGGGAGAGATAAGTAGAAATAGGCACGAAAAGTGAGATGGGGGTCAATGAAGAGAGAAATGGCAAAGTGGAAAGAGGTGGAAAAGAAGAGGAAGAGAGTGAGACGGGCGGAGAAAGCCATGTGGAAAGGGGTGGGGTGGTGGATGGTACAGATAGAAAGACACGAATAGACAGTGACAATTCTCAAACTTTTGGATTTAAACATGCTTGGAATTCATTTCTCTCCTTTTATTCTTTATATATAAAGCAGCCCCTTTTCTATATTTTAGCTTTAAAAAATTTGATGAACATTCCCTACATTAAAGACAAAATAATAATGGTCGCACTTGCTGGGTGCTTGCTGATCACTGAGCACTTCTTTGCTGCGTTTTGTGAGCCAGGCCACAAGGCACTGCCACTAATGCTACCCTCAGCCAAGCTCAAGTCTCAAAGGGTTTAAAGGACCTGACGAGGCCCAGGCTTTGTGAAGGTGTGAGCCAGCTGGTGTTCCCTGCTTGGGGTGAGTTCAGTGACTACTCTTCTCTGCATGCTCCTTGAACACAGTTCATTCACTTGGAGCTGAAAAAGGCAGCGTTTACAAAATTCAAGCTACCTCTTCCCAATCAAGGGCACTTCAGTCTTCTCAGAAATCCTCCCCCTCTGCAAAGCCTAGTCCTTCCTCTGGACCTGACAGGATATTGTCCTGTGATCCTCGCATCTCAGTGACAGTGTTTGGATGCTTAATTATACATTGCCTTCTTTGGCTTTAAACTGTATCTTCCCCTTCCAGTTTTCTGGGTAATTAGCCTTATCTCTGGGACTTATGTTTCAATGGACCTCTCACGGTTTCAAGGAAATTGCTAGAAAATATTGACGATGCTCCATTATTTATTTAAATAAATCCCTATTACTTGAAAATAATCTGATATGGCCAATCCAGGGGCATGGTTACATCTGGAAACCCAGAAATCTCTGAAAGTCTAGTTGTCAGTTAGACCTGATGATAAGAGAGTTTGTGATCAGCCTGAACTTCAGAAAGCCCTCTTGATAACTCGCGCCCAACCCAACTCCCCTTTTCGTTCACACAGAGGTCTTTATACAACATGCTCTCAGTTTCAAACCTGTGAGCTCCCACACGCTACAGAAGTGGGCTTCTGAGCTTTTGAATCTCCTGAAATTGTACATAGATTATCATATTTCTATGCATGAAGACATTCACATTAGCAGAGAAAGCAAAGCTATCATCTGCTTCATAAGGATTTCCTAAAACCCATAACCTACCATCCTTCAAAGGTGATAACTACTGGCTTGGATGTGAACCTATAATTATCCAAGTTCTCTCACTCACAAATACGTAAAACACTAAGACCCATGGTCGCTCTTCCTGGTGTGGCATCTGCCCTCCTGGGGCTCATGTATTTGCCCATTTGGAGAGCAAAGGGAACATATAGGCTTGCAGTGGGGGAAGCTGATAGGTATTTGTAGCACACATTTGGCGTGGTGGACTTAGCCCTTGTTCAGGTGTATTCAGTCCTCTAACAGATTGCGCTTACTCGTGATTCAACTTTGGGATTAGCCATGAAGTTTGTTTTGGTCAGTGGATCCATAGATATTATGCAACAAGAGGCATGAAAAAGCGCCTGTTCTTTAGATCTGCAATTGCCCTCAGGAAAGTGTTCTCACAGAGACCTGCTGCTGCCAAGAAGTGGTCAAGAAATTCGGAGCAGAATTTCCCCAACTGTCATTGGTGAGTTTAGCCACTCAGCCTACCGACACAGCATTAACTTTGGGGATATTCTGGTAAACAGAAAACTGGTGGAGTGATTAATCAGAAAACATTGACTGAAGGTAGGAAATAACAACAACAACAACAAAAAAAAAAAAAAAAAAAAAAAAAAAAAAAAAAAAAAAAAAAAAAAAAAAAAAAAAAAAAAAAAAAAAAAAAAAAAAAAAAAAAAAAAAAAAAAAAAAAAAAAAAAAAAAAAAAAAAAAAAAAAAAAAAAAAAAAAAAAAAGAAAAGAAAAAACCTTTAAGAGCTGTTCCTTCTCAATTTGACCTCTGATTCATCTTGGCATATTGTCCTTCCCTCTCCAAATTTAAAAGACACCTGCCCCATGATTAGAGGATAGGGCCCTCTTCTTCTGTATTTCCAAATGACAAAAGAATGATCTCATGACATGGAGGGACTTTCTCCAAAGACTAACTCTGCTCATGTTATCCTTCTACCTGAGAATGTGACTTCGGTCACACAAATCAACCACAGCAGAGTTGGCTTAAGCGGCATTCAGAACACCATTCACTCACTGGATGTATATTTTGTGTTTGCCAAATGTGTATTGGAACCAGTGCTGAGTGATAAGGACTCTGAACATCCTTGTCTCCCTTCTGTTGCCTTAGTGGAATTCTCAGCCAAGGTCCCATAGTTGGATTTACTTTCTGATCTTAAGCATAATAAAAGAAGGTTCCAGGAAGTACATACAGTCCTGACTTCTGACACAAGACCAAACCCCCAACACCTCAGCGTCTTTTCCAAGGCCTAACTTCCAGTGGAGGAGAAGCAGAGCCTTATGCTTCTTCATCCAGGTCCAAGATCAGAGGATCTCAGCTCATGGCTTACTGTGCACAGCCTTCAAATATCTAATGCATGATTTTTCTTTCAACTGGGTTTTATGCGGAGATGAGAGAAAGAAGACATTGAACAGTGGGTGTTTAAAAATGTAGCTGGCTTCCACAGCCACACTGGATGTCCACAGTGGGAGGGTAGAAATGGAAGTAGAGTGAGGAGCCCCAGTAAATTCTCCCGAGAGCAGGTTTCCAGGGTGTGCTGGTGCTGGTACTGGGTGTCTTTCAGAATGACTGACTCCGTAGTATGGTGTCTAGGGCAGTTACTTAGGGTACAATTATCTTACACTCCAACACTTAGAGTGAAGGTTAACACCAACTCAGATTTGGAATTTATTGGCCTTTTCATTAAAAGTTTACTCTCCTATTTGTCATAATGAAACTGTCTTAAGAGTCACCAAAGCCCTTTTCACACAGTTTCTCCTGACACCAGAGTGAAAACAAGGGAAAAGGAGAAAGTCCTTTTTGATTTTTTTTTTTCTCATTGGTCAACCTTGAAATATTTAGATAAGCTTCTGGGTCGGAAGTTGGAGGTTGTTGAGTCAGACATATATCAAATTGCAAGAATCAAAAGAGAACTTTCCTTTTTTGAGACCCAGAGCTTTGAGTTGCAGCACCCAGAATCTTCCTTCAAGGACCAACTTTACTGCAGTGGATTTAGCAACTTGCCAAAGCTAGGACATAGGAAGTGACAAAAATGAATTTTTTTTAAAAAAGCTATTGGCAAATCTTAATGAATATAAATATTATATGTGATGAGAGCTAAAGTTAATAATACTGAGAATAATGGAAACGGGAAAAAGAAAATTATAGGAGGAAGGAGGGAGAGAGAAGAAGAGGGCAAGGAAAGGAATTTAGAAAAGAATCAAGCTGGATTATGTGCATATACAGCCCCAATAGATGACGGGAAATTGCATGTACTGAAAACATGAAAACGTGTACTAGTTAAGACATGCACATATAAAATAGGTAAATAAAAATTTAAAAACCTAATGGCAAGCTGGGAAAGGTGAAAAGCTCAGTGAAATTTAGTATATTGATCTTTAAAAAACATTCTATACACACACACACACACACACATGCACACACACAAGGTAACTAAGATAATTATGCTACTAATTTCTATTGGTTTATTGAAAGGAATAGTTATTGCTTAATTTTTTATTGAAATTGCATGTGTATGTCTGGTAATCTGAATAGCCACTCTGAAGATAGTGATAGGCAATGTAACAACCATTGTTGTTTTCTTATCATCTGATTTTGAAATTCTGTATCATTTTTAATGTTTTCTTTGTTTTTATTCTCTTTAAAAGAAAAAAGAAACAGTCTGCAATTGGCTCCCTTGGTCCTAATTGTAATACATATTAGTCCCCACATCTCTCTGCATATATGGAAAAATCAATTTAATTTTACTGCTTCTTAATTCACATAACTCTTGTATGCTCTAAAAAATATAATTAAAGTGTAGAATGTGCCCAAGCGTATAACCTGATTTTATCCTATAGCAGAAGAAATAAAGGCAGAGCTGAGGTTAATGTATTGAAATAAATCATTGCCACAACTCAGGGTTGTCCCTTGAATTCCTTGTCCTAGGTCTCCTGTTCGTGCTCTGAGAGACCGGTGCTTAAGACTGCTGCTCTACGGGAACCACGGGCAAACAAAACCCAGACGATGATTACGCTCCTCTCACCAGATTATAAAAAGTTCAAGAAATTCTTGTTTGTTCTAGATCTCGCGTGCATTGCTAGTTGTGAGACGCCTCCCTCTACAAGGCAGGAGCAGCATCACTGGCCTCTGACCACTGGATACCACTACCCTAGTGTGACAAAGGAAAACGTCTCTAGACACTGCCTGACATCCCGAGAGAGCAGGGCGGGGCCTATGGAAGCACCTCTAGCTGTGAGACACTGTTCTAGAGATTCGCTCCATGCTGGCTCTCACCCAGCACAGAGACAGTTGGGGTGGGTGTGGCCCTCTTACTCATGGCATCACTGTTATCTCTCAGCATATTTTTCTTCCTTGATGGTGCATAGCATAATAGTACATCTTATGACTGATAGCATCTTAGAGTCCATGAAATATGGTATTCATTTATAGATGCCATGCAAGGCAGTAGTATTGGGGAAAATCACTTATATGTTGACTTAAATAATACATCTAATATGCTATTAGATTTTCTTTTCACTAACATATGTTCTTAGTTATAAACTTCTGAACGTGGTCCTATAGTTTCTATACTCTGGTTTTAATTTGATGATATTCTCAACTTGTGTCTAAGAAGCAGATGTTATGTCACACACGGCTTCATCACGTCATGGGAGGCATTCTGTGGAAGAGATTTTCTTAACCAATGATACAGGATCTATAGTCAAGTATTTAGGCATTTGGTGAACAGCAGCTCAATGTTTGGGGCCTTAAAAGTAGCCTTTATAAGAACTCATCTTGAGAAGAAAAACTTTAGTGTAAAGCCCCTTGCTCTGCCTGATGCTGGGGCCACCAACGTCAAGCATTCTACAAGCACTTGCGGGAATGCTCTTCACAGCAGCCAACACCACAATGGCAGGTTTGTCAAAGAATCACTGAGTACCCACTGCACTCTGGGGACTACAATGATGAATTAATACCATGAAGATACAAACGCAGAAGATTGGGAAGGCCAAGGCCAGGGCAGAAAAGACCTGAGCAGAACTTGACCTGGACAGTGAGGAGGGGGCAGAGCCTGTGAGCACCCAGAAACCTGTGAATGGCTCCACTTGTTTTGCCAGGGCTCATCTGGATGGGCAAAAGTGGCAGCCATTGTGTAGGAGGTGTGTGCCCGAGCGTCCAGAATTGCTTCTCTCCATCAAAGGGCCTGAATCAGGGCCCTCATCAGACTTATATTTTGCCAGAATGGTGTGATTACCAGGAGGCTGTTTGGTAGGATGTGGCAGGATCCAGAAGAGAACATGGGTCTGGGGATCTTGTTGGGGACAATGAAAGTGGAGTCAAGAGCTACCCGCCATAGTTAGGAATATGTGGCACAATGAGAGGATCCAAAGTGACTTTCTTCAGAAGCTCATGACAGCCCCTCAGGAATGTTCCCATTGCAGCCTCCTACCACCTGCCTCTCCACTCCAGTTCTCCCTTCAGATCCCCTTCAACTGTACATGCCTCCAAGTCTGCTCCAGCCTCATCCTCACCTCCATCACCATCTGATACTTTTCTCCCTTCATCACCCAGCTTGGAGCCCACATTCCACAATCACAATCATCTGCTTTCCGCCTCCACCCAATACAACTCCAAACTCCTAGCCATGAGTGAAGCTGAGTTACCCCACTTCTTGGCCTCACTCAAATGATCACCATAAGAAAACAAAGAATGCCGATCTCATGCAAAAGTTCAAAAGCACAAATCTCCAGGGAGACCAACCTTGCCTACTGAATATGAGTTACCTGCTAAAGAGATTCAGCCTCTCCATGTACAAGAGGCTGATGTCATACCTTCTCTTGCTAGCACCTCTTATTGGATGACCGTGTTCTCATTAACCCATCCCTGCTTCTCTCTCTCTCTCTGTTTCTCTGGCTCAGCTTACCTACATGTTGCAGCTATTTTCTTTTCTTTCCTTTCTTTGTGTGTGTGTGTGTGTGTGTGTGTGTGTGTGTGTGTGTGTGTGTGTGAGTACTGGGAATTGAACTCAGGATCTTGTGCTTCCCAGGCAAGCACTTATTATTCTACTGAGCTATCTCCCCAACGCTATTTTTTTTTTAAAGCATCTTCATCTTCCATACAGCCCACAGGGTCTCCTCTTCTCACCCTAATCTGACAACTCTAAGAAGACTCTTGCTTAGGACACTAAGGGTCCTACTAAGGTTAAGTACACTTCCTTGCTCTCATGTCATTTGATCTGTCAGGACCTGTAGACACAGATTACCAATGCCATTCCCTGTGGAATGTCTTGCCCTCCTTCCATTCATGATACTGCTCTCAGACACTTTTCCTCCATTCTGACTACTCCTTTGTCACTTCTTACTGTCTCATCTATTCTGAATGTCCCAAGAGCACAGACTCCACTCTGAAGCTCCATTTCATCTCTCTGCACAGTCTCCCTATAGAACCATGTACAGGCTGAGGTTTCAAAGACATCCATATGTTCTGACACACACACACACACACACACACACACACACACACACACACACACATCTATATAACCTTCTTTAGCATTCCCAAGGATAGCATATTTGTATGGTCAACTGTACATAGCCTCTTCATGAGCTATGTCAAATATACACGGTTGTCTAAAAATCTTTTCTAGACTTCTTCATCTCTATAAGTGAAACTAATTTCTTTATTGTGGAAACCCAGGCTCTGGATATTACCTGTGATCCTCCTCCTATCAGCAAGTCCTACCAGTCTTCTTTGGGAGAGAGCGTGAATCCATCTGCTCCTTTTATCCTGCCACCTTGATTGCTCCTTGCACTGGCTACAACAGCCTCTTGCTCCCCTCATCCTGAATCTTCTACTCCTTACTCTTTAGAATTTCAATATTGGGTAGCCAGACTGATCTTAATAATCATTAAGAAAGTAAATTTGGACTCTGACTCTCCAGTGTGTTTTGTACTTAGCATAGAGTCCGGGTTCTTGTCCTTTGTCCAAAAAGCTTTGCTACCTCCAAGAAACACTTCGATTGTTACAACTGGTTGTAAGTACTATTGGCATTTGGGACCTAAAATCCCATAGGCAGTTCCTCACCAGGAGAAACTGTCCCTACCACAATGGAAACCATGATCCACCTGGGAGAAACACTGTCCATGACTGCCCATCTTCCAGCCTCCTCTCCCTTTTCTGCCAATCCCACGGCCTTACATCTCTTCTTTGAACTGAGAATGTGGTTCTTTCCCTGGAATGTAATTCCTTCCAAGTTTGCATGCTTGACTGTACTTAAACAATGAGAGTGGCATTTTATACCTCTCTCTTTTACCTAATGTGCACCCATCACTCACCCTGACACCATCTTCCAGCCATCATGGAAGCAAAGCTCTTGATGAATGGTTGAACAGCAGTGAGATGAGAAGAGACCTGTGTTTACCTGTGTGGAACAGATCATGTCATCATATTGTCCCAAGCAGAAGGAAGGCACTGGAAGCTGCACTGAGAACTCTAAAACGACTCATTCCTGCCTCTGGGAATAGGCAATGTGTGTCTGAGAATCCTTAGATGTCATCTAGGGTGCCAAGGTGAGCATCTTGAGGTGGTTGACCAGATGATCAGATATGCTATTACTGAAAAGCAGAGCCCAGAGGGGTGGTGGGCTTGGAGGAAAAAGGGGCACCCTAAGGTGGAAAGAGAGGGAGTGAGGAAGAAAGAAATGCAGCCCGCTGGCCTGAGGTAGCAAAACAGGAGAAGCCATGAAGAGATGAAGGACCCCAAGGGAAGAAGGGAAAGCCCTAGTAGCGTGCAGTCATCTGGAGGCACCTGTGGTTTCCAGGGACACAGTTGACTTAGATACAAGTTTCTACTGGAAGACACAGTGTGGGTTCCGTCTTTGTGCCTGTAAGTGCTTAGACTCAGGCTGACTGGGGGAGCATGCGCCACCTGTTCCAAGGCTTGTGCTGGCCAACTTTCATGCATTAACCAACTGCTTCTTTACTGTGCTTCTGACACAGGATCTGTCCTAACCCTTGTCCGTGGGTACAGACCCATGGCACATCTCAGCACCAGAACTGACATCCCAAGGTCATTCTTATGGTACCTTGGTCAGGAAATGATCCCACACAGTTTTGCCCAAGGATAGAACAGAATCTTTAGAGATGACCGCACATTTAGGGTCCCAGCTTTGCCTTCCTTCCTACTCTCTACCTTGCCTTCTTGAGCGCAGCAGGAGAGAGGAGAGGAAACGGTTCCTGCCTGGCCACTGACATCCAGCCAGCCTGCCGTGTGCAACATCCCTGGCCTAAGTTTGCTGCAGTTCCCTGGGTACGAGGCTGGGAGGAAAGCAGTCTCCAGATCTCTCAAGGTTGCTGACCAAAGAGCAGACCTGGACATTTGTTCTTTCCTAGAGGGAGCCCTGTGGGGCTTAGTAACACCCCTAAATTCCATCTCTTATGGTGAACCTGCTGAATGTGCTCTTAGTTTTAACGTCCCAAGACTTGATCTTTTTCTCCGTGGTTCCAGTCTTCTCACCCATAGATTCTACTACCTAGTTTTTATGAGTATCATAGTTATTTTCCAACTTGTACCCATTTAAACTTTATAGTCTTTTATTAGGGTTGTTTTCATGGACAAATAAATGCCAAGCACTTCAAACTTTATCTACTGGAAGCTTCTGCTTTGCCCTACAAAACGATCCTGATCTCCAGCTAAAATAATTTCAATGTCATTATCACTGAAAGATAGAACTTTCAGTGTTTCACGCTCCTCACACTGAAGGTAAATTTCTATATAACTCAAACCACTCTTATCCTATGGTGATCTTTTAAAAACCATTTAAAAATTAGTTTATTTCCAATATTGAAGCTATCAGTGACAATTATGCATATTTAATTTTCCTGTAAAAATGAACATTAAATTCTGATTACAAATATAAAATGTACATTCCCTACAGTTTGAGTTTGGAGTCTGCTGCTACATATTACTGCTGCATGTTGTTATATGGGATAGACTAGTTATTTAAATGCAGTTGCCTATGAAAATTTCAAGGGCATCCAGCTAATATTTTAAGCACATAATTAGTAACAGATACTATAATTCTTTCCCAAACAAATGAATGGTTGCCAAGCCCTATGAAAGCATCTCATTTGTATTAAACATCTATGTCACTTGTTCTTACGGTGCCAGACTAAGAAAAATTTGAAGTACAGGTCAAATGCCGGCCAAGAGGAAAAATTAGAAACCTGACTAGTGATATATGTGCTGGAGGCAAAGAAGACCGGACAGGAAGGCTAGGCAGAGGACTGCCTCACCAGGCGGAGAGCTGGCCCAGAGTAGAGTGCCAACCCCACCCCTGCCCGAGAACAGGAGGAGAAGCCCCCTGGGTGTGGGGGGGGAGGGGCAGTGGAGGCCATTTTTCTTTACTTCTTCTGCTAGCTGAGGATATGCCATTGCAATCTACAGCCTCTACACCCACCTGCCTTCCCCAAGCGGAAGCGAAACGATTTAGTAAGGGCCATCAGCTGCTCTCTTAATGCAGCCGGAAAAGCAAGAAAATGCATAGACAATGTACCTAGGGGGCTCCAACCTGAAAGCACTAATGATAGTGTTTAATCTTATGTTTAGAGAGCACATTCATTTCCTTAAAAGCAGTTCAAGGCAATTGGCCCCTGAAAATCTTTGTAATTTGGGAATACTTATTTTTATTTTGAAAACGGAGTAGTCAAGACATTGTCTTCTTTCTCTTTAGCATTTTCTAGTGTCTGTCAAAGGAGAGGGTTCTAAAAATGTTTTAAATGTACCAGAAAGCTAACTCCTTAGCCAATAAGAGTGTCCATTTAAGAACCTGCTTAGGCCAACCTGCCTTGGGCAGATGAAGATTCCACCCAGGCAGGCTTCTTCTTTCACGACCTCCTACTCCCATCCCAGAGGTATCCAGATGGTTCTTCCTCAGGTGAGGCGTCCTGAAGTGGGGTGCTCTGTAGATATGTGAGGCTGGTCTGATCACCTCTCTATACCCTCTTTGGGACCAAGGTCAAATGGACCTTGGCTTGCTCATTTCCTAGCCCCACAAAGGACTCATACTTCCCTAGAGCTGGTCTTGTTATGCTAGAACAGTGACTTCTGGTCTCCACTGCACTTCATGTTTGGGGGTTTGGGGGAGGGAGTTGGAAACATCGACGTCTCCCACTCTCCGCCCAAAGGCTAATGGGAATCTGGGGGAGTTGGCTGAGATCCTCTTCCTGGAAATAGTCTGATGTTGTTTCTGTTCTCATTGGGTCCCTCATGCTGGTCTGTGAGTCAGTGATGAATCCTTCCCAAGGCTGAGAAGAAACACGAAACCTGTTGCTTTGTGTTCCTCTATCCTAGGCATAAGCTTCTTGGATGAAGGTGTTCTTAACTGGGATGTGTCTTCTCCCACCAGTTTGCTGTCCTACCTGACAATCCTCTCCGGAAACACCTCCACAGAGGCACACAGAAGTGTTCTTCACCAGTCTCATGGGTGTCTCTCTCAGTCCAATCACATCAAGAATCAATGTTCACATTAGGTGTTCGAGGCTTCCTTATATTCTGTTCTCAGAGTGTGAACCAACTGTTCTATGCCTGAGAAAGAAATGATATTCACTACAAAATCAGCTGAAGTCAAGAAAAGTTGGCAAAGTTATTCGAATTATGCTTCCATGGCTGTGAGATATCATTTGCACTGAGAACAAAGACATTAATCCTTTGTATATAGAAAATGATAAATTCTGATTTTGCCTTGATCAAATGGGCTTAAGAGATGGAGGATCCAACAGAGACACCTCAATATCCCAGAAAAGTTGGTTGAGAATTGCCAACACATACACAAAGGTCTTTAGCCAACTCAACTCCTCCAAAATACTCTGCCACACACTCTCCCTACTTATTGGTAACTTCTTATTTCCCAATAGGATCTGATGGGTATGTGCTTGTAGATCAAGTTTATGGTCATCAGTTGCTTTAAAAAAAAAAAAAAAAATAGGTCCTGGCTCCTGGCTGGGCTCAAACTTGTGATTTTCCTGTGTCAGTCTCCCAAAAGCTTAGATTAGAGGTGAACACACCATTTAGTTTTAAACCTCCCTGGGAGGGGCACATGCGTCTTTATTCCTCTAGGACAGACCCTAGCCTAGCTCTAGGCAGGAGCCCTTCCACAGAGTGGAGCACAAACCAGGAATTGCTGGGCAGGCAGGGCACAGACAGCGGGAAAGCAAGTACCTGGAGTTCGGTCCCCTCAGCACCTCTCTCGGTGATCTAGACAAGCGGTGAAGACCTCCATTTCCACATCTGTATACAGAACTAATGATAAATCCAGTGCTTCCCTTACAGGCTTGCAGTGAGATGCACAGATGAATCCCCAGTACAGCTCATCAGAGGTCGCTACTTTGGTCCCTACCTGGCTCAAGACCCAGGACTATCCAGGCCACACCATTTGCAGAGCCCAACATAAGAATATAAATATGAATGCTCCTTCATCAATAGTTATTAAGAATTTTTCAGACAAACGAGAGCAGACCATGACACCAAGTGGGGTGGTTTTCTGAACACAGAGCCTGTGGGATTATTTGAGTTGCAAACCCAAAGTCAGCCCTGCTTGGTCACCCAGGCAGGCAGGCCAGAATCCAAAAGCTGGAGCATAACCTGAAGAATCAGAGCCATTTCTTCTCCTCTTCCTCTCACCCCTGTGTAAGATGTGGCTTCTTAGTCTAATGAAATACTTAGAGGAACTGGCTCCACAGAGGAGCTCAAGAATAAGTAAGCACAGAAGCTAACTGTACTCGGTGCTCTTTAAAAAGAGGAAGGCAGGTACCCCGAGGGCTATGGTGTGGCTCTGGAAACAGGGTCACCTGAAAGCTTCCAAGAGCTGGAGGTCGGGGAGAAACACTTGTGGGCAGTGATAAGAGAAAGGGTAGGTGGAAGGAAGAAAGTCCTGCGGGAACTCAGCACCTCACCATCCCGAGGTGACATGCTTTATTAAGAACTGACTGGCAGGAGAAAGAGCCATGCGACTGTAAATGTCAGAGGGAGCCCCGGTGTTGATGCCTATCACTGTCTGCATAAAGGTCCCTCTCAGAGAAGGCAGCCAGCACCAGAGTGGAATAATTCTGCCCAGAGCAACAGCCTTGTCTGGTGCTGAGCTCCTGGCCTGGATTCTGCCTAGGATGAGACATTCCCCCAAGAAGACGCTACAGCGCAGGCCTAGGAGCCTCCCCTTGCGGCTGCTCCGCAGCAAGCCTTCCAGGCATCTTTCTTCTGATCCTGGACAGACAGCTCACATGTTTCCCACGTGGATAATTTGAGAACCTGATGAATTCAGGACAGAGTCATTGCCTTTCTTCAAATATTATAAAAGTCTAGTTTATAGCTGAGCGTGGTGGCGCATGCCTGTAATCCCAGCACTCGGGAGGCTGAGGCAGGAGGATTGGTGCAAGTTCGAGACCAGCCTGGGCTACAAAAGTGAGATCAAGGCCAGTCTCAACTGCATAGCGAGACCCTGTCTCAAAAAGACAAAAAAAAAAAAAGTATAGTTTATAACAGTATAGGGATAGGGACAACAAATACAGTCCAAGCTGGATTATATGCTTTTGATTTCCAAAGAATTAAAAATGCATTCACGAGCCCCAAGTACTGGCCTTACTGTGTGCCTCCTGGAGAAGCTAGTCAAGGAGGAAGTTGGTTGAAGAATTTGCTTAGTAGGTGTTTTTTGTTTTTTTTTCCTTTGCTTTTTTTCAGTACTGGGGATCAAATTCAGGACATTGCCAGGCAGGTACTTAAACTGCTGAGCTATATCTCCAGCCCTGGTTGAAGAATTTTGCTGAAACTCATAGCCCTAGTAGATCTCCTGTTAGGCTGCTTCCTCCCCTCTATGGGTGTTTCCTATAGCCCTAGCCCACCTCTACCATCTCTGGCCAACAGTCTCTGATGACTTCTGGAGCCCAGACTACACAGGGCTCATTGCTGTCTGTGTCCCAACAGCCGTTGGATCTGGGCAACCAAGAATCACACTTGTCCCATGGCACATCTCAAGACCACCCTGCACCCATGACAAAGGACAAATAAAACACACTCAACAAAGGCTTTTTAAAGTCATTCATTTATGAATAATCCTTGACAGTAAATTGAAATCTAGAACATAATCATTCAAAGAAACAAAAACTAGACCTCGATTTCAAGTTAAAGGAAATGACAGCCTTGCATTTCCTTACCATGCTCAACCATTTAGCTATGGCTGCTACAGACCTTCAGGAAGGAAAAATCATTCAGAACCAAGGCTGTGAATTCAGTGGGGGACCAAAGCAAACAAGACCATTAGAGTACAGAAAAGAGGCATGCCTGGGAAGCCACGAGGGCGATTTTCAAGAGCTTCAAATCATGTGGCTCTGCATGCCAGATCAAATAACTGTTTGAGTCATCTCCGAAGCACTGGCAGGCGTGAGCAGAGGCAAAGAGGGATAATTCTAGAAGACGACGGTGTTCCCAAGGCAGAGTCTGTGAGTCTTATTCTAAAAATCACATTCTTTTATGTGGAAGTGACCCTGGGTTCAACCTCCAGAACTGGGAAAAGCAAAATAAAACAATGCAAAAAAACAAGAAGAAATAAAAGAACACATTCCATCCCATTTGTGTCAGATCTCAGTGCATCTAAACTACAGCACATGTTCACGGTGTCATAGTTCTCTACAAACGCAATACTCTTTTCAAAGTTAACTAAATCAGCTTATCCAAGCACACGGCTGATCTCCAAAGACACTGGTTTATGTCGTCTTTCTATAGGACAGTGGGCATTTGATCTCACACACATACACATGAACACTCTCAGTACCATACTTCACTCTAATGAGCATCCATTCTGGACAGGAGGAAACACTTCTGTTGGTAGCTATGTGGGCTATTTTTGGACCAGGAAGACTAAGCCTTTATTCCAATTTGGCAAAAAGTATAATGCAGAATTTCCATTCTTCCCTCTATTGTCACTATTTCACATTCTCAAGTCTTACTTTCACACTGGTGTGCTAATGTGTGATTTCTGATCACTGGTGTATTATTTTCTCCTTTCAGCAATACTTTAAGCTCACAGTCAGGGCCACGTTTCCAAAGGCTCTTCGCTGGGCTTTGGGGCCGTTTGGCTTCCTCCTGGTATCTCGTGTGGCAGTTCCGCCCACAGTTGGCTCGCTCTGCACCCAGCAGCTCAGCTGGCTCTGGGGACCATGGCTGCCACTCCACAGCCCCACATGGCTCCCTGTCACACACACAATGACTGTTTGATGTAGGACACTTTCCCCATGATGCCAGAGTGACTGAAAAACACCTTTTCATGACTTTCCTTGGGATTCTATTGCTGAGCCCAATTCTCTGACAAACATTTCACTCAGCACAGGTGAATGAGGAGAAAATTTCAGTGCTGATCTGTCATCTCAGCGGACCTATTGCCACATAAGGAAACCAGCTGTCCCAAGGCTCCCTCGTGTTCTGCATAAAGGCATTCTCCAGTAGCCAGAAGAAACTTGGGCACTGGAAGTTCAACTATTGCTCTTTGGAAAGTACAGTGGGTCTCACTTGCAGGAGGCTCTGGCTTTGTGAATGTGCTTTCCTTGCCCTGTAGAATTTCCAAACCATTCTGTGTGTCTTCACAGAAGTGGAAAGAGGTAACTTGAGAAGCTAGAGGAAGGGCATATGAAGGAGGAAGATGCTGAGAGCAAGGAACATGTGGCATATGGAAAAGAAAGATAAGGAACTTTGAAGGAACCTTGCCCCACAGAGCAAATCCTGTTTATGTAACCAAAAAATTCAAGATGGCAGCTGTTCCTTTCTTGTGGCTGAACTGTTATTAGGACTCCTGAGATTGAGCTTTCTGGATTTGGGTTTTGGTAACATTCCACTTGGAACCTCAGAGTTGCTTCACTTCCCTCACTAATAGTCATCAAAGCCCCCAAGCTTTGCCTGTGCCCACACTGTACCTGCACTGGTCTTCGTGTCTTCTTTAGCACTCCGCTGCTCTCAGTGCCCTTTATCTTCCATGTGGACGCAGGCCGCTTCCTCACTGCTTTCTCTGTGGCCTCTGTCTACCTTCCCATCTCATCGTTTTGAGACTTTAGGACTTGTCAGGTGCCATAGCACCCTGTAGTCACATGAAAATACTTACATGGCCAGTGGGCACCACCCCTGGTCAAGCCTGCCCCTGCAGCCTAGTCCTAGGCCCCTGCATCGCATCTGTGTCTCTTTCTTACCTTCCCCTTCCCCTAGTACATTTGTGCTGATTCCTTCCATTTCTAGAAGATGAATGGCTGTTCTCTTCCCAAACTGGAAGTTTCTCTTGGTACCCAAACATCACGTTGACCAAATTTCCCTCTTCCTATTTCTCAGCCACCTTTGCTGACTCCTACTTACTGGATTGCTAGAAATGTACATGTTCCTCAGGGTGATCCCTGGCCTTCTTTACTGCATCTGCTGTCAACCTACGAGGCCAGCCACTTCACTGGCCCTTGACCTAGGCTCCATGTACTAAAAGTTTCAAAAGTGCGAAAGCTCCAGCCTCACCTCTGAGCTCCAAACTAATGTTCATACTCTCTGGCTGGTCTGCAAACTATCTCTGAGAAATCTTAACATATTCAAATTGAGCCTTGGCTCTCTTCTCACTTCCCTGTTTCTCTATCTCAGTGTCAATAAAATCACCTAAGCTGAAAACCCAAGACAGATGACTTATCCCTCATTTCCTATGTCAACAAACCCTGGCGATTTACCGTGAGAAAGCAGCCTACCTTCTCCTCTGCTAGTAACTGCAGTCCAGATTCAATTATCTCTGCCTGGACACAGCTCTGCTCCTAACTGGAATCCTGGCTTTCCCAGGCTCCTCTCAACCCATCACCTGACATGCAGCTGCCAAGTCTTCCTGTAAGTCACAAATCAAATGTGGTTCTTCTGCCTTTCTGATAAGATCATCCTCTTCTCTGTAGTAGGCTGCCTGATCTAGTTTCTCTCTTCTGCCTATTCTTTTATTCCTTTTTGCCCCTGAGCTTTTTCACATACTATACTTCTGCTAAATGCTTCTCCTTTCCCCACAGATTTGTTTCCTTTGCATCCTTTAGAGAAGCATAAATACCCTTTCTAGAGCCATGCCTTCCATGAACACCAAATCTTAAATTTATTTCTTAGTTTCCTTTCCCATTCCTTTAAGGCTTTTATAACAATTCATAATTATTTTGTGTATCTTACTGACGTGATTTTTACCCCCCATGCCTACATAATTCTACTGCTTTCTGATGGCAGTAATCATGTTCTCCCTATATGTGCTGTCATCCTCAGAGCCAATCAGAAAAATATGCAACACATTCTTGTTGAACAAATGCATGGGCACGTCGTATAAAACTTACGCTCATATTAATTAGGGTAGGCTAGGCGGTGGTAACAAACAGACACAAATGTACATGGTGGGGCAGACAAAGAGGTCTTACTCATGCAGTCATCTACAGGTCTTTTGGACAAGTAGCTGATTCTTGACTAGAAAGTAACTCTTGCCTTCCTGAGGTGATTAAGAGGCCAAAGCTAACGTTTACCCCCAGAACTCCAAAATTACTGAAGGCCTGCCATTGTTTATAGGTAGTTGGCATAGGGGAGAAAGATACCCAAGGAAACTATTTATTCCCTGAGCTTCTTGGTGTGAAGATGATACACAGTGTACCATAGCTGGGGAAAGAGCCTGGAAGGTAGAGCGCTGTGACGGAGAACAGCCACCCTGTGAGTCAGGAGGCTCCCTGAGCAGCAAGAAGTCATTTGTCAAGAAGCTCAACTTGAACTAAAGCACCCAGAGCACTGTTTCTTCAGGGCCATGGTAACCTGCCGCCTGAGAGACTTCAGTGTGCCATATCTCTGTGCCAAGAAACCACGGTCACTCTATATTCGCTATAGACTTGGAGCAGAGCTTCTTTGATGCAGGCATTTTGAGATCGTTATCATGGAGGCCTTCTTTCTGGATATCCCTGTGTTAAAATCTGTGATTGAAATCATTAGTGAATGGTATTAATTTCCAAATTCTTTGTTTTTCCTACGTATTTGCGCTCTCACTTGATATTACCTCCCCTTATTTTATCTGCACAGAAACACTCCCAGTTGAAATTTTGACGCTGTGTTTCATAGTCAGGTAATAAGTGGAGAACCTATCTGTTGGCAAAGAAGGTAGGTACTATTTACCACCTCATTGTATTTGCTGACTGTAATCTGGGTTGCAGACTACACCATCTGTTTCCAAAATCCACTTATCTACATTGGAGCAAGAGGGTAATAACCTTTCTGGCCTAGATTCAACCCACCCCTCACCATGGCCAACACTCCTGTGCATCTCACGGATAAGAAAGGCTCAGGGTAGAAGGCTTCGAGCCCAGGCCGGGTCAGCCAGGACATTCTGCCTTCCTCAGGAGGATGTGTCCTGCTCTCAACAGGACTCAGGGACAAAAGAGGCTGGGAAAGCCCTGAACCTTGTGGTGGATATGAAGATGTTTCTGTTGCCTGGTAACAAGTCCCTTTGTGTCCTGGGATCAGAGCAGACATGCCCTATAAATTTTCCTCTCAGTGATCCTCTCATCTTGCCAATGTGTAACACATCGACAAACTCTGACATTTAATAAAAGTTGGATGGCATTCCACTAAATCTGATTAACCCTTTTCAGTATTAACTGTCACTCCCTGACATCTGGAAGAATACTAGCAGCTTTAGGCATGGGTTCAACTCATTCAGCAGTTAATACAATGCCTTAGTGACAGCCTTCCTCCTCTCCATCTCCTAGAGGAGAAAATAGGGTTTACACCATCTGGTGTATACTTAGCAAATCAGGAAGAACTCTGTGAGGTAAGACAGCTGGTTAACAGTCCTGCCAAAGAAAGGTTTGGGGAGAGCTACACTTCCTATTCATCTAGCCAAGTCGTCTGTGAATGACAGTTAAATATGGGAGGATCATGTGGGAGGCGAATCTCTGCATTGACATTTGCATGATAGTAGGTTCATTGTTAACCAGAACGTGGTTAAGAATTGGGGATCATTACTTCTGCTAAATCCAGAGTCACAGTCACCACTTTTATCACCGTCTTATTTCATGTGCTCAGTTCAAAAAATAAGTAATGAAAAACTCCATTAGTGTGGGCATAAATTTTCAGTGATTGTTTCCCCAAATTGCTACCTACCAATGTCTCTATCCAATTTAGAGATGCTATCCTAGAAAATTAACCTGTGCATAACTTCTCAAACACCAGAATTAAATCTGTGCTATTGGCACGTGCCTGGAACCCTAATAGGGGAGGCTTTTGACTCATAGAGGACAGAATAAAGGGAGCCAGAGAGGAGCTGGGGCAACTCAGCAGAAGGATATCAGCCACAGTGATCAAAACATGTTCATGGTTGCTGGGTCCCATGCAGCTGAGTGAGGGCTGAAACCAGCTAATGTTACTTTCCTCCTGATTTTATGCATACATCAAGAAACTCTGATTCTACATAAGTTTGCAGTTAATCCCTGAGATCAGTAAGACAACAGGTGTCTATATAACCTTACAATGTGCCAAACACAATCTTGGGAGCTAAAGACATAGACAAAATTAAGTTCTGCTTCCTGTCTTCAAAATATTTATAATACAGGTAGAGAGGCACATACAAAAGAGCTTAGGTGGTTCATTACCTATTAAAAAGCCAGCAGTGTGGTGTAAGAATCAAAAATTCATCCGCTTACCCCTCACACCCAGAGGAGACCTCACTAATAGATTGGGGTACTGTTTCTTTCTGAAGTAGATATAGTCTAAGAATTTTCTCTACCATAATGCTTAGCAATTTTGGATAAGTTGTGGTTAAAATTTACAAGGACATTCTATAGTATACTGTCAATGTGAGAAGATAGAGACATATCCATGGAGCCATACATGTTGATAGTCCACAACCAAGGCGGCCCACCTCTTCTAAGTTGAGCCAAAAGTGGCAGAGATAGGTCATCACAAGAAGGATGGGACACCTCAGTGTGGAAAGGTGTCCATCCATAACTGCTCTGAGGGGACTCAGACTTCCTGATATAGCACTTGTGCAGGCTCCGAGCCAAGTGAACATAGGTCCACAAGGACCAAGTCCTTTAATATAAGGGCACCATGAGGCAACGTACCCTATTCCCTGGAAACAATTCCAAAAGAAGTACGGTGTTATCTTGTGTTGGGGGGGGTTGGATTGGCGCTGTCGTGTCTGACATTGCACTCTTACCATTTGGCTGGGTAAAGCATGTTCCTAAACCTCAGGGAAAGGATGAGACAGGAGATTTTTGAGCTTGGAAAGCAGACAGCATCACAAAAAGTAAAATGCTTGTGCCTCGCAGAGACTAGAGGTCAGATCCCATCAGAAGGAAAGGTAGTAGGCTCTTGAAGAGTGCAGGGCATTAACGACAGAACATAAGCTGACTTAAGAAAGGGAACAAGTCACTTCTTAGCTCAACAAATATCTTCTGGTGTCCTCGGTAAGTGGGTTGCATAAACAAGCAGGATAGAGTTGGATTTACACTCCATGGGTTTACAGTCTAGTAAGGCATAGAAAGGAGTCCTCCTCATCCAGCCCCTCCAGGGATGTCACAGGGAATGATGCTGAACGTCCCATAATAATTATGACATTTTCCTGTTCCATGCTCCCATTTGCTTGGTGATAGATTCTCACGAAACAACTATAAAACAACTCAAATTTATGATCTCGCAATTATAGAGAGGCGGAGTACAAAATGAGTCTTAGAAGCAGCAGAGCTATGTTCCTTCTGGAGACTCCCAGAAAGATCCACTTCCTTGTTCTTTTCCACCTTTTAGAAAGGCTTTAATTCATTGGCTACGAATCCTCAGTCTATCTTCAAGGATCACCTCTCCAATCATTTTTCCCATTGCCACACGTCCTTTTGTGAATTCTGACCCTCTTAGAAGGTCCCTTGTGACACTGCACTCATCCAGATAATCCAAGGTCATCTACCAACTCAAGATATGTAACTTACAAAGCTATAAACTCTTGCCAAGTAAATTCACTGCTTCCAGAGGCCAGGATATGGTCATTTGGGGGTGGCCTCTGTTCAGTTTATAGTAATAACCATCTGTTTGCCCTTTAAATTCCCTTCGCATTCCCCCCTGCCTCTGCCACTCAGGTGGCACCAAGGGCTTTCTTGAGGAGCCTGCCTGCTGCTTGCGGAGTGGCTGTGAGATGACGCAACAGCTGGAGCCACTGCTGATCTTGACGCCCGCGGCGCTCAATTCCTGGAGCCAGGCCCTTGAGAGAGAAGAGGCTGATCTGAATTCCAAAAACCTTTGCTGAAAAATCAAAAGCTAAAGTCTGAAGGATGAGGTCATAAAGTTAATCCATATATAATGCATTAGAAAAAGAACTTGTTTGCTTCTGTCCAAAAGAGATAAAGACAAAGACCGTAGAGGACTGGCATGAATTTAGTAACAGTGTTCCTGAGGAAGCTGCATCCCTGACTCACTGCTGAAGTCAAAACTCTAGGACAAGGTCAGGCCACAAGAGCCACAGGTCACCAGGGAGCTGTCCTCCAGAGGGCATAAAGCTTAGGGGACAGGGAGAAGTGGACCTTTTCAAGCCACAGGATAAAATGACAATCAGATGAATGTGTCAGTCAAGGGAGGCCAACAAATCAAAGGCCGTGCAGGTTCCAGGCGCAATTCCTGGTACAAAGGGAAAGAGAGACCCTCACCTAGCGTGGTGGTGCTATTTCCACTGCTAGCCAAAACAGCAGGAGGCAGAGGAGGGAGCAGACCTGCTGCTTTTGCAGTATAAGCCCCACTTTGATCACATTTAAAGCAGGAAGTGCCTGGATTACTTTAATGGGATTCAGGGAAACCAGAGCAGGCAAAGGATTAATAACGACCCTGAACAGAATAGTTCCTCAACTATTTTTAATGACATTGATTCTTTGACACTTTGGGTCCTATTGTGCTTTTTAAAAAAATCCATATTCTAGATTTATCTGATTGTTTCCTTCAGGTGTTATTTTTTTTTCTAATGGACTATATCTTAATTACTCTTTTTGCTGCTGAGACAAAATACCCAACACCCAAAGATAAAGAGGGAAAGGCTTATTTAACTCTTGGTGTGTAAAACTTTCAGCCCATAATTGGCTGGCTCCCAGGCAGGGTGGCACATGGCAGAGGGGCAACCAGAAGACATCAAAAGCCACAAGAAAGAGAACGAGCCTCTTTCTGTCCCTTACACTGTACACAGATTCCCCACACTAAGGTGGCTCTAGCACTCACATCGGTAATCCTGGGATTGAACTACAGATGAATCCTACACTCTAGATTCAGCTACCTTAGGGGGAAAAATTCTAAGCTTCTTTACATCATGCTTTAAAAATGTACATATTCCATGATTTTCAAAACCTATATACTTATAATAAAAATGATATAGATTTACCTTAGTCTAAGTAAATACACTAGTGATTACATGTACTATCCTATTGAATCTTCATAGCAATTTATGAGGAATGCATTCTGACATCTTCACGGTATCTGTTTTACAAATGAGGACACTGGGCTTTGTACCATCACATTCTCAATGTTACAGAGGAAATATCTGGACTGATATCTCTCTTCCATTCCCAAATTCCAAGCACATGTTGAGTCTCACACCCATGCAACCTCACAGAACAAAGTCTCCTTCAGGGTAATGTCATATCTTCTCTAAATTATCAGGATGGAGCGCAGCCCCTCTGCCTCAGTAAAGATGCGGAAATATGAAAACTGAATAAATTTAGACAACCGCTATCCCTGTAATGATGGCTTACATATAGGATGCTCAGTTGAATTAATGAATAAATTAATGAGCCTAGGTTGAAACCCTAACTGAACCCTGGAGATCAGAAGTTCCTTCTAATCCAAGACTTGTGAGAAAACAATGACTGGGACTGATATAATATCTGGCACACACAGTCATCCCCAAAGAAGCTTTTCCATCTTCTGAGTGACAGCAATGATCTCACTGTAGTTTTTCAACCCTTTTGCAAGTATCACAAGTCTTTCAAAGAAGGAATGCATGAAATTATAAGATGAGTTCTTAAACTCTTGCCCAAGATTCCTGTTTTCTAAGATATATTCGCTTTAAAACATGCAATTTCTTTCTACTATCCATACCACCTTAGTTCCTTGGAAGATGACTTAGAGAAATGAATACACACAAACCCTGTATCTGGCAGGAGCATTTGTGAAAAAACAGTCAATGAGGTAAGTTTCTCTCATAATTCCCAGGAGACAGAGACACGCACACAGCAACTATGAGCTCTTTTCTGCCTTCCAGGGCTGATGACAGTAAATCTGGCTTCAATGACCATGGGGTGGATGCTCTCGGCTCACAGGGCTCAGAGCAGTGACTGCTATTGCTCATGACTAGAAAGATATCTATGCATCACACCGTGCACTTGGAAAACATTTAAAAAATTTTAGCTTTATTTTCTACTGTGGATACCAGAAGAGAATAAAAATGCAAGAATACTCCCAATATTCTTTGATCACTGTTTCTCCTGCAGGTTCATGGATAGATAGATACATAGATAGATAAATAGATAGATAGATGATAGATAGATCTCAAGGCCTGACTCACTGATATTTTCTGCCAGAGACCTGAATAGCATCTGCTTAGGTGCTTGATAAAGCCCCATTGAGTAAGTAAAACTTCTTGGGAGAAAATGAGACATACAAGAAGACAGCATGAACCCAAGGGCCTGCTCAATTTTATCTATTCTGTTTGGTTTTCAAAGGAGCAATCTAGATCCATGACCATTTCTTTCTTGGTAAATCTTACCCGGAAGAGTAGCAAAACCTGCCCTGCTGGCATCACTGTGGCGCATACAAAACCTTTGGTGTTGAGGTCTTTGCTCCTGGAAATTCTGATTCAGCAGACCTGAGATTTTGCTCAGAAATCTTATCTTTTAAATACCATTAGAGATGATTCAGAGCAGAGACTTGTTTGGGAATCACAAATTTGTCGTTATTCAAAGCCAACAGTGGGGTCAGCAGACTTTGAAAGAGGATTAATTCTCTGCAAGATGAAATGTTAGATGAACTCAGACCTGAGCCGCGCAGCCAAAGCACTCAGGCTCAGGTGCCCATTAGGATCACCAGGGAGCTTTACAACAATGGGATGCCATGCCCTTCTTCTGGACTGCTGAAGTCAGAATCCCTGTAGTGCAGCAAGAGCAGTGTTAATTTTTTAGAGCTTCTCTGGAAAATCCCAGAACAGCCAAAATCGAGAATGGCATAGGGAAGTAAACCCTTTCAAATACACATCAGTTCATACTTACCTTTTGACAACTTATTTGGTCATGGGGATGGTTACCTTTTCAATTACTTGGATGATAGCCTATACTTTACAAATTACTTAGTATCACCTGCTTTGTTCCATGTTACAGAGAAAAGGATTCTTAGGAAGATAAAAGTGTGCTTTTGGAGTTGACCCAGCTGCACACGACAGGCACTGGCCTGCAGGTTATAGTATAATTCCTGGGGAGTGGTCTTGCTGCTGCACCATATGGCTTGCAAACTCAGAGGGGTTTGCTGCTGAGCTTGATCTTGCTCAAGCTAGAAGTTATTTAATCATTGCCTTTTAAAGTTCTCTATGGGTCTCTTCACTTGACTTTGAGTGACAGACAGTGTCTGGGATGGAGATAAAGTTCCACACAATTGCATAGACTCATAAAAGACAGGCAGCCAAGATGGACTGATTTTCTAGGATGCTCACAATTTACATCTTATTAAAATATGACGAGAATAAAAAAACCTTTAAAGACAAGCACTTAAATGAATCAAAAGTTTGCAAGGAAAGGGATAAATGACTCAGGAAAAGAGAGAGCAAAAACAAGATATATATATATACATATATATATATATATACATATATATATATGTATATATATATGATCAGACTTTCTAATTTTCTACAATCTGTGTTCTCTGAATCTGACTACATTGGGTATAATTATTTCTATCTAAATAATTTTGCAAACTTGCATCATAATAACTCAGGATCACAAATGAGAATCAACTCCGCTGTGCTCACAACACAGCAATAATTATGTTTGTGAGTTGGTATAGCTTCGTACAGCTTGGTTCAAAGTAATTATGTTTTTTTTTTTTCCTTGGTGCAAAGCATATTAACCTGTGAAAATTACAAACCATGAAGTACAAGAAAAGTTGGTTTCTAATGGGAAAGTACCAAATTTGGCCAACTGAAAATTCCAATCAAAGTGAATTAACTGGCGCAGTGAGGCCTCCTTGGTACAAATTTCTGGTCACTGACAAGGTCATCAGCTTCTCACACTGGCAGCAAGAACTTCCAGTAGCTAAGACAAGAAAATGGTTACCTATGTGCATGAAAGACAGAAATGCTCAAAAGCAGCTAGAGCCTTTGAAATCTATCAAGGTGGTTTTGTTCTTTCACATTTATGCTATCTGTTCTCTTCCATGAATATACCATACTTTGTTTACCAACTTCCTTGACCACCTCTTGTGAGTAGTTGGGTTGGTGTGGCCTTGATGGATATCATGGGAAGGGAGCACCTGGTGGGGCCCTCCTACATTTGGGGTGCTTGGTTAAGCTGGATCATATCTGTTACTTTCTTTTGCATAACTTTTATATATCTCAAATAATTTATACTTTTTCTTTCAAACAAGAAAAATGCAACACAAACAAAAATGGGATGAAGTTCTTTGATGTTTCAGAACATAACATTATACAAAATGATTTTGTAGTAAGCCAAAATGCATAGATAAAATTTGTACCCAAACTAGACAACCAGGTATCTCTAAAACTGAAGCAGATGGAGAAAAACTGAAAGCACCATCAGACTTCTGGCATCAATATGCCAGGAAGTAAAATATAAAATCTGAGACCAGACAAACCCTCTTATATAGTCAAGAAGTCCTCGCTATTGAGCACAGCATGTCAATCTAAGAGAATAGTTGCAACTTTGAGAGGTTTGGCCAACGTGTAATGCAGAAAGCCTGAGTTAAGAAGGCTTGGAGGATCTGAGGCTATCTAGTCTCTATGGACTCTTGGAACTGACTCTCAAAACACTTGTCTAGGACCACTTGAGGTTGGAAATATATACTGTTAGAACTGCCATCAAAATTGAGCATAAAAGAGCCTTCAGAGATCATGGAAAAAAGAAATAAACTTGTAGAGGTGAATAGAGGAAACAGAGCCAGAAAATATCAGAAATCAACCAGCTATTTTTCTGAACACCACATGAAACTAAGATAAAGAAGAGTTCTGTGCAGTTAGAAAGCTCTCTCTGTACCAAGCATCTTTGTAAAAGGACAACAAATGTAATTACATTAAAAATGATATAAGGATACTGTCATGACTAAATCTCACTCTATTATAATAAGGAAATATAGATTACGGGGCAGAATAATGTCTTCATAATAAACATACTCCAAAAAGCCAAAGTAGAAAAAAACAATTTCAAAATATGCTAAAAGATATTAAACAAGCAACATGAGACAGAATTAGAGAGGTATAGCATGAGGCAACAGAACTCAGTAAATAATTAGAAATAAAAATCTAAATTGTAATAAGTGAATTTTTAAGGATGCAAAAGTAAATAAGCAAGGTATTCTGTCTTAATAAAAGTAGTAGGTGAAAAGTATTATCTAAAAAGTAAAGAACGATTCAAGATAATATAGCAATATTGAAGAAGCGACATACACATACTAGTAGCTCCAAAAGAAGAAAAGTAAAGGAATAATATAGAATAAATAATACAAACTTGATTCCAAGGAAACTTCCTTGAAATAAAGAAAAATATGTGAAGTTAGTTATTGAAACAGTATGCTGTTGACCTAGAGTATTGACATGGCACAGTCAACAGGAAGATTTGGTCCAGAAGACTTGACCCAGTGAGGTTACTAGAAGTTAAAAGAAAGATGGAATCCTGTAGTTAATTTAGAGTAAAGAAAATGGGATTTTAAAGAAAAATGAGATTAGATAATTATCAAGTGATATTTTTCAGCTCTATTTTATGCCAGAAAAAAATGGAAAAACATGGCTCCTTCCTAGTAAGCTGGTGAGGTAGAGTGGGCCCGCTGCCAGTCCCATGGTTTCTTCCAGGTAGACTCACTGAGGTGTAGTGAACTGTCTGGGCCCTGCTGGCTGCTGGTCCTGCAATTCCTTCCTGGTAGTCCCACCTAGCTGAATGGGGCCAGATATACCCTGTGGCTTCTGGTCCTGTGGCTTTATAGTATAATTTCAAGTTAGGGATTGTGGTGTCTCCTGCCTTTCCTTTGTTACCCACGTTTGCTTCTGCTATTCTAAGTTCCTACGGCTTCCCAGGACATTTTAGGAAGATGAGCCAGACAGCTCAGCGGAGTAAAATAGCCTGCTTAGGCAGAAGCAAGGGCCAAGGGTTTGATCCCTAGCCTGCTGTGCCAGCCCTGCCCTCGAAGCATGTTGAGATGGTGATTGAGACTGGGCATGATGGTATGCCAGCTCTTGGGAAGCCTTGGAAGTCAGAAGGATCACTATAAGTCTGACATGTGTGGTGAGACTCTGTAGACCCTGTGATAAATACAAAAATGAATGAATGAATAAATAAACAAATAAATAAATAAATACTTTAGGAATGCTTTTTCTGGATTCATGAGGTATCCTAATGGTATTTCAATTGAGATTGCATTGAATCTGTATAGCAATTTTGGGAATATGGCCATTTTCACAATGTTGTTTCTTCCTACCCAGGAGCAAGGAGTATCTTTCCATTTTCTAAAAGCCTCTTCAATCTCTTTTTCTAAGAGCACAGTATAAATCTTTTGCTTCTTTTCCTGAATATTTCATTTTGGGGAGGTGTTATTGTAAAAGGCATGGTTTCCATAATTTCTCTCTTGCTGCATTTCTTGTTTGTGTGTAGAAATGCTATTGATTTTCGAGTGTTGGCTTTGTATCCTTCTATGCTACTGAATTTAGTTATTAAATTGACATGTCTCTTAATGGAGTTTTCAGAGGCTTCTATGTATAGTATCATGTCATCTGCAAATAATGACAATTTCACTTTTCTCTTTCCAATCAGTACTCCTTTTATTTCTTCCTCTTATCTAAACATTCTGGCTAATGTTTCCAGAACTTGATTGAACAAGAATGATGACAGTACGCATCCTTGTCTGGTTCCTGACTTTAAAATGAAGACTTTCAAGTTTTGTCCATTAGTCAAAACTTGGACAATAGTCATGCTGACTATTGTTTTGTTACAGATGACTTTATCAGGTTGATGTAGAGACCATCTATCCTGACTCTGTAGTGTTTTTATTATGAATCAGTATTGGACTTTGTCAAAAGCTTTTTCCACATCTATTGAGGTGACCATTTGATTTTTTTTTATCTTTGGCTCTGTTAATATGGCATATTACATTGATGGTTTTGCAGATAGTAAACCATCCCTGCATTCCTGGAAGGAATCCCAAGTGGATGGTAGTGTATGAACTTCTTAATGATTTGCTGAGTTCTCTTTGCTGACATTGCACTGAGGATTTTTGCATCCACATTCATGAGAGAGATTTTCATGTAGTTCTCTTTTCTTGGCCGAGTCCTTCTCTGCTTTTGGTATCAAAATAGTACTTGCCTTCAGGACTGAGTCTGGGAAAATTGCTTCCCATTCAGTTTTATTGTAGAGTTTGAGAAGAGTTGTCATAAGATCTTCCCTGAATTTCTTGCAGAATTCAGCTATAAATCCATTAGGACCTGGGCTTTTCTTTGTTGGTAGGTTTTATAGTTACATTTTTAATTTCATGTAGAGATATTGGATTCCATAGTTTTGCATATTCTTGCTTCAGCTTTAGTAGTTCATATGCATCTAGGAGTCTGTTCATTTCTTCTGGATTTTCCACTTTGTGTGAGTAAATATTTTGGAAGTACTGCTAATCTTCTGAATTTCTATAAAATTTCTAGTGATTTCACCCTTTTCATTCCTTATTACATGAATTTGAATTCTGTCTTTCTTTGTTTAATGAGGTTTGCTAGAGGTTTATCTAATTTTAATTAGTCTTTCAAAGAACTAACTCTTCAATTCATTAAGTCTTTGTATTGTTTTCTTTGTCCCTGTTGCATTTATTTGTATTCTGATTTTTCTAATTTCCTGCCTTCTTTGGGTTTTGGACTTGACTTGCTCTTGATTTTCTAGGAGTTTGAGGTGCAGCATAAGGTAGCTTATTTAAGCTCATCTTATTTTCCTGATGTGAGAAATTACCATATAAATTTCACTCAAGACAGTTTTCATGGCATCCCATAGTTTCCAGTATCTACATTTTTGCAAGTTGTATCTACATTTTTGTTAGATTATAAATATTGTTTAATTTCTTCTGTGATCCTTTGATTGTTCTGGAGGGTATTTTTTTCATTTACATGTGCTTATAGAGTTTTTGCTGTTTCTTTCATTAGTAATTTCCACTTTCATTGCACTAAGGTCACATAATATGCTTGGGTTAATTTCAAATCTTTTGCATTCACTTAAACATGTTCTAAGTGCTATCGCATGATCTGTTTTGGAGAATGTGTCACGTGCAACTGAGAAGAATGCGTATTGTGCTGTTTGTAGGTGAAACACTCCAAAAGGTCTACTAAGCCCATTTCTTCACTAGCTTGATATAGCTCTGCTATTTCATTGTTCATTCTTCGCATGATTGACACTTCTCTTTGTGTCAGTGAGGTGCTAAAATCTCCCAACACAATTATGATATTGTTCATTAAATTTTTCATGTCTGTTAAATTTTTTTGTTGAGTAAACCAATATTGAGTGCATATATATTTATAATTGTCATCTCTTCCTGCAGTTTTCCCTTAACAGTATGCAGTGATCTTCTTTATCTCTTTTAATTGCCCTAGTTATGCCTGCTTTTTCTGTGTTCCTGTCACATGGACTATTGTTTTCTATCCTTTGACAGTCTATTAATTTCTTTTTGAGTTAAATGTGTTTTTTTGTATGTAGTATATTATTGTATTTTGTTTCTTGATACACTATGCCAGTCTGCTTCTTTCTGATTGGCGAATTGAGGCTGTCTCAGTTCCTCTTCTCTCGTTGCTGAGACAAATACCCAACACCCAAAATGAAGGAGGGAAAGGTTTATTTAGCTCACAGTTACTGGAGGTTTCAGTCCCTATTCATCTGGTTCCAAGGCATAGTGGCACATGGCAGAGAGCAACTTTTCATGGAGATGACAAAGAGCCCAAGAGATCAAAGAGAGGGGAAGCAGCTCAGGCAGCTAGCTAGCCTCTCATCCCTCCTCACACTGTAATGCAAAATATCTATCCCAGGACACTCACAATAATCACAAACTCCAAAAGCTGCCCCTGACTGTATAAGGTTTTGTGGGGACAACTACACACAAAACATAACAAAGACCATTTACATCAATAGTTATAACTGATATGCATTGATTTGTCTTTGTCAGGTTATTTTCCTACTGTAGGACCCCTACTTTTCCCCTTTCCTTAATCACTTGCTTTATTTTGTAGTTCTCTTCTGTTGTTATTAAAGTTGTGGTCATCCCTATTTCTTTCTAAAATATCTGTCAGTACTATTTATAAGGTTGGTTTGATAGTTATTAATTTCTTCAGTTGTTCTTTGTCATGGGAGTGTCTAATCACTATATTAAATTTGTTAGATAGTTTTGCAGGATATATCAACCTGAGTTGAAAGGTGTTTTCTTTCAGGACTTCAAATATCTCATTCCAAGCTTTTCTTGATTTGGTGGCCTGTGTTGAGAAATCTGCTGTGATTCTGATGGGCTTTCCATTATAGATAATCTGTTTCTTCTCTCTGTTTTTAATGTCCTGTTCTTTTGCTTAGTTTCTGGGATCTTATCGTTGTTTGTCTGTATGATGATTTATTTGATTGCGGCTGGCTGGAGTTCTATATTCTTCAATTATCTGTATATCAGATTCTTTTCCCACGCTTGGGAAATTTTCTGCCACTACTTGTGCAAATGCTCTTTTATATCTTTGTGTTATGCCCAGCTGTTTCATTGATACCTAATAGTATTATATTATTTTTCTTTGCATCATCTTGCAGCTGTTGTATTGTTACTTCCTGGTTTCTTGTTATTGTTAAGAGATGCAGCCTTTCATGTTAACTAGCTGCAATGCTGTATTCAGGGTCTGAAATTCTTGCTTCTTTTGCCAGCTTTCAATAGAATTCTTAATGTTCTGGATATCTTTTGGAATCTGTTTCTTGCATTCTAATTTTTTCCTGTATTATTCATTCAATATTTCGATCTTTTTCTCATTCCCTTCTAGTTTTTTATGTGTGCTTCCTTACGTGTATCAATAAATTTTTTTCATGATTGTCATTTCCTTTTTTACCTGTGTGATTACTTCTGATGTGACCTACTCGATAGCCTGATTGAGTGATTTCTTTACTTCAGTTGCTATGATCTCAGAAATTTCATGGTTGTGGCTTCCAAGTTCTTCTATAACCTTGTCACTTTTTGTCATTTTTTTCAGTGATGGTAGATGGACAGGGTACACATCAACAAGACTCTCAGGAGAGTGGGAGGGCAGGGTAGGCTACTACAGCTTCTGCTGTGTGGGGTTCAATGTGATTTCTTCCTCATTAAGGAAAGGAGAGCAAGCTGCAATTTAAGAAGAATCTTATGATGATGAGTGCAGGCTGAAATTGTGCAAGGCTCTCTTGATGGTGGATTGATGCAGGTTAGTGCTCCCCAAGGCTCCTGAAGGTGCCTGTGGTAGTTGTTGTCTCTCTGGTGAACTTGAAGTCAAGAATGGATGGCTAGGCTCAGCAGAACTTGATGGGAAGGCTGGGGTGGTGCTTCGGCTGATGAGTCTCCCTGGCATTCTTCAGAATGTGGATGTGCAACTGGACTCAGCAGAACTCAGGCAGGATGGCAGGGCAGGGATGATAGGGGCTAGCCTACCAGGTCTCTTGGGCAGTCTTCCATATTAGAATTGTCATCAGATTCTAGTATGTATAAGTGGGATGTAGTGATTGAATAATCATAATCTATTCTAATTTGTTGTACTCTGAGTATATAGAACCAAGATTCAGCGCAAAAGAAAGATTAAAATGTAATATAACAGGGTTAAATTAAAATTCTGTTGCCTTGAATATAATTTGAACATATCAGTAGAACTCACAGTTATTTTGTCAATATTTATTTGGTGGTTGGAAAAGTAATACCTGCGTATTGCCCTTCTAACTCCATCCACTGCAGCTATAAATGCCCAGCAGTAATGATAATTCCAAGAATGCAGATAGTGGTAAAGAAACATTGTTTCCCAATGAAAGAAATTGGGGCATAGAGAAATAATTGATTCTAGGTCTGCAGCAGGAGAATGTAGAAAATTAATCTGGAACATCATGTAATGCCAGATAGCAAGGAAGCTAATAAGACTATTTCCACTGGACAAATATGAGTCTATTAAAGTGAGCTTCAGAAAGAATAAGAATTGCATTGGATTGAATTCCAAGTGATATGTTTAAATCCATGAATGTATAATGACTTTTTAAACAACCATTTGTCACCTTTAGGAGGATGACAGAAACCAATTTATTACCTTGAAAGCTGAAGAAAAAGAGAAAGAAACAGAGAGGGAGAAAAAAGAATGAAACATTTATTTTGCTTTCCTCTCAGAACTGTGCTACTGGATAACCAGACAGTGAAATACGTAAGGAAAGTATCTCCTTATAAAATCATCCCTTTGAATGCAAGTAAAAAAGGCAAAATCATTTCACCATTCTCTAACCTCCAGTAAATTAATGAATCCAACCATGAACATCATTGCTGCTAAAGCAAAGAGCATGATTTAAAATCAGATCCTCTGTTTTTTTTCTGGAGAAAGAACACAACTCGTGGTCTGGGCAAAGGTTCCAGACTGACTTAGATCAATCCTGGAATCCACCTGCCCAACGCCAGCTATCCAAATACAGAGAACCTAAAACACTGAACCACCACAGTCATGCGGTCAACAAAGCCCCACCTATGGAGTCTGTAAATCAAATGGCCTGGGTTTTGCATAAGAACAAGAAAAGGATGCCAATTTTGCAAAACTTTAAAAACATCAAATTTCAAAATATGGGCAAGATTAAACTACATTGTCTAAAGACAACTTGCATAACAAAAACACAAAGACACCCAAGGAGGTGATCATTGTAAAAGTTAATGATGCCTTTTAGAGCAGGGAAGGAATAGGCACATGAAAGCGGTTATAGGACAAGCAACAAAGACCTGGTACTTGACTCAGGTGATGGCTACAAGACTATTTGCCTAAAATATTTATTACTATTAGCTACTCAGTATACCAATGCATAAATGGTAACAGAGAAATAAGAAAGCAAGCAGAAAGAAAGAAAGAAAGAAAGAAAGAAAGAAAGAAAGAAAGAAAGAAAAAAGAAAGAAATAAGAGAGAGAGAGAGGGAGGGAGGGAGAGAGGGAGGGAAGGAAGGAGGGAAGGAAGGAAGGAAGGAAGGAAGGAAGGAAGGAAGGAAGGAAGGAAGGAAGGAAGGAAAGAAGGAAGGAAGGTACATTTGAGATTAGGCTTTTTGGAATTAAAGCCATAGCTCCTATACTGAACAGCTTTTTCTCTTGGGCAAGTGATTTAACTTCACTGCTACTTCATTTTTCCCATCTTTGTAACAGAGTTCAACTAGCTGGGTAGTGGTAAAAAGTGCTTCCTGTCTCCATATTTTTGTCAAGATGGAGCAAAATGTGCCAGCCTAAGTAGGCTTCACTGAGCCTCACTGACCAGCATGGAATGAGACCTGGAGGGATGATTTTGGAATATGAACGTGGATCCTTAGTGTCAAGACAGTTTTTCTTTGCAGCAAGAGGTTTGGGTTGGCCTTGGTGATGAACTTCAAGACAGAGATAAAAGTGATACTAGTTAACTTCGGTGATTTTGACACTTGAGGGTGAGGAAAACCACAGACCTGTGGTGGTCCTGTCCATTTCTCCACAAAGAGAACTATAGTCCTCTCCGTCCTGGCCCTGGAAGGGTGACCACCTGCTTAATGGCAGACAGAAAGACTCGCTGTGTCCCAGTGGTCACTCTAGTCTGTGCAAATTTTCAAATTGGCTAATTTTTAAAAAATGATAAAGGGTTGGGGAGACAGCTCAGTGGTCTATGTGCCTACCTGGCAAGTGCAAAGACATGGGTTTGATCCCAAGGTACTGTATGCATGCCTGCCCTGCAATCCCTGGTGCACTGGGCTGGCCCTGAAACCAGGCATGGTGGTGCATGCCTGTAATCCAAGACCTGAGGAGGCTGAGACAGGAAGATAACTATGAGTCCAAGCTACCTAGTGGGACACTATATCAAATAAATAAATGATTTTTAAGGATGAAACACAAAGTATAATGGGAAAATATTATTGATCAACTGAGATCCTCTGAAGTATTGAAAAGAAATCTGTGGCCCCAAGGAAGAGGCTCCCTCCCATCGCCACCCCCTTCATCCCCAAGTGCGGTCCCACTCAGCATTTGGGATTGAGCCCAGGGACATTCCACCACTGAGAACTTGTCATAATTTTGAGATAGGAGTATGGTGGGTCTCCTGGACTACTCGTAAGCTTGTGGTTCTGCTGCCCGCCTTCCATGTGGCTGGGATTGCCAGCATGCATGTCATCTTTGCATTCTATCTCTATATCCTGTAAGGGGAAATGTTTCTTTTCTTAATTTTATTTTTTAAAGGGGAAATAGTTCTCTTTTCAATCTGAGATAAATGGTTCATATGTGCCATAGCTTAAATGGAGATGTCTTCCCCACAAAGCCTCATACAGTCATAGGTGGGGCTTTTCAGAGATGGCTGGTTCTAGGCTCTGTGATACTGGGATTAAGGGTATAATTAAGGGTGCCCCATGCTGGGTGTGAGTGCTTCCTACCGTAAAGGCAGGTAGCCTGCATGGGATACAAGGGACAGAAAGAGGGTTACGGCTGCTGCTCGGTGCTGCTGCTGTTTGCTGCTGCCTGCTTGCCTGCCTGCACTGCACTGGACAGTTTCTCCGTTGCAATGCCCTCTGCCATGCTACCCTGCCCGAGAGTCAGCCGACCACCGACTGAAAACCTCTACAAACTGCATGCCAAGTAAATATTTTCTCCCTTAAATTGTCGGTGCTGGGCATTTTGTCTCAACAATGAGAAAAGTAACCAAGGCAATAGGGTAAGATACAAACATTCTCCATAGAGTGAAAATAAAAGGGTTATTGGCCCAGTTTCACAAGTAGATACCAAACACGGTTCAGACTAAAAGAAAGATAAGTGGCTACCTGCCATTTGAAAAAATGTCCTCACATCAGTTACGCCAAGAAAAAGGCAAGTAAGAACTATACTAACATACCTATTTTTATTACCTATAAATTTGAGGCAAATGCAGATATTGAACAATACACTCTGTTGAACAGCCTGTGAACAAATAGACTCCTTTATATTTTTTATTATTTATTTATTTGTTTATTTATTTATTTATTTATTTACTTACTTAATTATTTGGTACAGGGTCCACTACACAGCTCAGACTCATAACGATCCTTGAGTCTCAACCTTTCCAGCCCAGGGATTGTAGGTATGCATTACCACACCTGGTTTCTCTTTTATATTTCTGACAGGGAATACACAGCAAACAAAGTTACAGTATCTGCCCTTGGTGAAACTGTCCCTTTCTAAGAAGCTAACTTGGAGATGAACTTCCACAACCACAAAAGTAAATATTGTCAATGTTAGGCCATGTTTTACAGTAGTGCACCCTTGGCATCACTCCAAGTGCCATTAGTGAGAGACCCGTTGAGTGGGTCATGGGATGCCCGTGCAGAGAGGCCTCTGTTCCCATGCAAAAGTGAGTGAGAGACGATTTCTTTATATAGAAAAAGCAAGGAAAACCAGTGTGTTTAAGTGTCACTTTAGGGATAAAAATGAAGGAGAAATAAAAAGATTACATGAGTGTATCCGCTTTTGAAATGAAAACGCTATGAGAATAACAGGAAATAAATGAAAATTGTGTAAGTGAAATGAAGATGAAAATGCAATTTCTCAGAGAAAATCTTTTTATATAGTCTTGACTTCGTGTGTGTGTGTGTGTGTGTGTGTGTGTGTGTGTGTGTGTGTATGAGGATTAAGACCAGGGCCTCTGCACTGAGATCTATTCTAATATTTCTGTTTTATTATTCTGAGACAATATGTTATTAAGCCACTAAATTGCCCAGGTTGGCCTTAAACTTGTAGTTCTCCTGCCGGGCCTCCCTGATCCCTTGGATTGCAGGCAACCAAATCCAAATAGGATCTGATTTCTCAATCCTAAAAAATATTTTATGCATTCAAAAAATACATTTAATCCAGAAGGGGCAAATGTTAAGATTAAATACAATCAATGAAATGAAATACTTGCAAAGTTGTCAAAATAGTCACAGCAATTAAGTTATCTGCGATGACCTTGAGCACATGGTCCATGCATGGTGAGATCCAGAAGATAAGAAGACAGCAAAACATTGCAGATTTCACTTAGTGACTTCATGGGTAGATATTGCAACGGTATTGCAGTTCTGAAAGAGTTTAATCTATATCATAGGACAAAACAAATACGAAATGCAAACTATTAGTAATGAAGATATCACCGTAAGAAAAAAGAGATCTATTTAAAGTCTAAAAAACGTTCTCACAAACTTGGTTTAGGTATATAAGAACCAGTTGCCACAAAAAGACAGAAGTTTCTGTGGTGAGGAAGGAAGAGGTGAACAAAATTCAAGATTGTCCAGAGTGCATTTATTAGGGACTTCTGAAAGAAGTGTGTGTTGGGCAGAAGCTAGACAGGCTAAGCCTTAAGCGGGAGGAAACGACTGATATGATCACAAAGTTGGCAAGGAGGCAAGCAGATCTTACCTGATCCTTCCGAAAAAATATTAACCTGTCTCATGCGAGAAGCTTTCTGTGGGTCAGCAGGCAGCACAACATGCCTAGCTGACCTTGTTTGTACTACAAGCTTTGGAATATGTGTCAGGGTCGGGGACAGAAAAGTAGCTACAACCGTGGTGGCTCCAGGCCTATCACTCTGGGTCCCTTTCCACTGTGCACTGTTAAATTGGAATTGAAATGTCAATATTAACTCGTGATTTAAAAAATCATGTCTTTGGCTATCAAAAGAGCCTCAAGGCAATGACATTTCAGTACCAATAAATGTATTTAGTGCCCCGATCTTGGTGTCCAAACGCCATTTCCTCCTGCCATAAAAATAAGGTTTACTGCTATGAAAAGCACAAATAAGAAAATGGATGGTAGACTCGGGATATCACTTTGAACCAGAAAACTTGGAAATACTCAAAGACTAATAGGAGTTTGGCAAATGACCCTGAATACTTTCTCAAACACTACTGGTAAATGTGGGGAAATCAGAACTTTCAAGAAAGAAGAATCCTTATTCATAGAGTGAATATAAGTCCATGAACCCATATTGACTACGAAGGGGGTGGAAAAGGAAGATAACGTATAGTGTTGGAGTTGGCTTAATCTCAACTATTCACTATGAAAGTTGGCAATTATAGGGGAAAAGAATGCACTGGACATTTCTGAGAACCTATAGTCACCTCTAGCTTACACTGGAAAGTTAATTCCTTTAAAAAAAATGCCAGCTAATAAATATTGAAATAGTGGTAAAATAGAAAAATTACTGTTTTGCAGTCCTCAAAAAATAACTGACACAAGCAAGGAAAACAAGACACTAAAGCATTCTGCAATGCTAGAGAAAGAATGTTTGCAGAGCTCCCAAGTATGCCCTTGTGGATTGCTGCCTGCCCACCAGGGAGAAAACTGATGTATACAAGGACGGATAGCGCTGTCACTGCTTAACCAAGTGATCAGATTTAGCATCAGTAGAAAGGACTCAGGATGACATCTTGGGACTGTTGGTATGATGTAATATGGCCTACACAATATCACTCTGAAGCGTTCTTGCCCAAAATATTTATAGTGAATCTAGCTAAGTCCTTGGGCCTAACTGCCACTATGTAGTGAGCTTAAAGATTGAAGGAATGTATCAGGCAGCATTACAGGAAATCTTTGCACAAATCCACAGCATTGTGAGATTTTTATAGGAGATAGCAGAAGACGATAGCCACTACCCATGGTGCTCAGCCTGTATTGAGGCAGAGGTGCTGTGCCCTATGTCGGGACCCTAGGGTCCCCTGGAGGGAAACACAGACATGAAGACAGTAGTGTGCTTGGATTGTAGAGACAGTAAGTTTTTATTTTCCTTTGTGAAACTGGGGATTGAACTCAGGTCCTTGTGCTTGCCAGATAAGCCCTTATTCTACTGAGCTATTTCCCCAGCCCCAAATTTAAGAAGGATTTTTTTTTCTGTCTCAAGTTGCCTTAAGGGTGGTCTGGGGATCAAACTGTCATCCCCTGTGCCTGACTGCGATTGCTAGTGCAGACAGTTAAACCACTGAGCTACCCTGAAAGTCCCCAGGAAAGTCTTAAATCCTTTTCCAAGCCAGACATAGAGATGCAAATATCACATTCTGGCACTCGGCAGTTTTGGAAACTACTAAGCCAGTTTCATGAATGAATGATAGGAAATATGGTTCCTAGATGTGCCAAGCTATGATAAAACTTAACTTACAAACTTGGCCCAGCTGGTCGTGGTGGCGCACGCCTGTAATCCCAGCACTCGGGAGGCTGAGGCACGAGGATCGGTGCGAGTTCGAGACCAGCCTGGGCTATGAAAGTGAGCTCAAGGCCAGCCTCAACTGCATAGTGAGACCCTGTCTCAAAAAGACAAAATAAATAAATAAATAAATAAATAAATAAATAAACAAACTTGGCCCAGTAACAGATCAACAGCAATAGAAGAGGTAGGAAGGATGGGGAAGGGACATGAGAAGACACTCAACAAGGAGCAATGACAACGATAAGAGAGGAGGGGTCATTCTTCATTCTTTCTTAGCACCACAGAGTTAAAACAATATATGATACATTACAAGGTGCCCAGAAACAAAGGTGTTCAATTCATTACGCAGAAATGATTAATGATTAAAGAAAGGACCATGTTTATTACCCTTATTTGATTATTATACTTTATAAATATGTATTGAATTACAATAATATAGCCCATAGAGATGAACAAATAGCCAGGTACAGAGCATGTGGCATGCTTGCTTGTAATCCAAGCACTGTAGGTGGCTGAGGCAGGAAGATGGCAAATCTGAGCCAAGCCTGGGCAACTTAGCGACTTTGGAAGACCTTGCCTAAATGCGAAAAGCAAAAGGGCTGGAAAGTAGGTCAGGAGTCTGAAGGCTCTGAGTTCAATCTTAAAGTTTTTTTTTTTTTTTAAAGCTACCCAGAGTTAGCTACGAAAATGCTACGGTCAATGCAGGGCTGAGCACAGCCATTTGCTGATGTCGCTGTCAGCTGGAGGATTTCCTAGGTCACTTTCAGTAGATACTTGCTATCTGGTCAGCACTGTGTTACCCTGATTTCACTCTGTTGAACACATTAAGCAATGCCCATGAAAGTCATGGAGAAGAACGCACGCGATCAGGTACCGGAAGAATGGATAAGCGTCGATGAGCAATTCAAGTAGGCAAAATCTTAAAACAGTAAAAGGCAGCATGTACTGAGGAGCAGAAACAGTTACCTGAAAGGTAGTTGCCAAGCAGGCGAGATAGGCTGGATCACACACAAGGTAGTTTCCAAAGCACTTCTCTCTTCTCTGCAGGGCTGCAGCCTGAGACCCTGGTGATGTCTGCAGCTGCAGACAGCACAAAGCCAGAGCACCCCGCGTTCTTTCCCATATACACAAGTCTATGATAAAGTCTAATTTATAACTTTGTCACAGTAAAAGAGTAGGAGCAGTAACTAATAAAGAAATAGAACAAGTATAGTAGCACATAAAAGTTATGTGAGTATAGTCTCTTTCAAAACTTTTTATTATAATGTCCTCAGCCAGGGCCAGTGATATAGTTCAGCAGACTAAGCTCTTGCTTAGATAAGCTCAGGGGCCAAGATTTGATCCCTGGCACCACATGCTACACTGGCCCCGCCCCTGAGCATGCTGAGATGGCAACAGAGTTCAGGCATAGTGGTACACACCTGTAATCCCAGCACTAGGAAGGTAGAAATCAGGACGATCACTATGAGTCAGAGCTGCATTGAGACCAAGTGAGGTGGTACACGCCTATAATCCCAGCGCTGGGGGGCGGGAGGCTACTATCAGGTGGGTCGCTATGAGTCTGAGCTTCATAGTGAGACCCTGTACCAAATACATTTTTTTCAAAAAGAAGCTTAATTAAAACAAAAGACATGATGAGATAAAGTGAAATGAATGGCGCTGTTATGTGGCACTACAGGCTATTACAGAAGGAACACTTGGCATGTGCCATGGTTCCATGATAGACTGTCTGACCATTGGGATGGTTGCTAGGTGACTTCCGGGTGGGTGGTGGACACAGCACGAATGCTCTGGACCAAAGGGTGAGTCACGTGATGCATGGGAGGAGGTGGAAGAACCCATCCCTGTGCAGTCGCTTATCCTGTGGTCTTGAGAAAGTGAGCAATCACTTCCAAGACCAAATATAACAAAAGTGTCAGAATGTCTTGCCCTACCTACTAAGGACACCTTTAGCTGTGAACTCACTGGTGGACCAAGCCACTAATGAATACAGTGCCCCATGGGCTAGTAATCTTCCCAAAGCCCCGTCTCTGAACACATAAACCTTTGGGGGAGACATTTTCACTCCAAATCCTAACATAGCCTATCACAGCTGAAGTGATAAGTTTTATCACACCTGCCACTTCCAGCTGACTGACAAGGTTCTAGGCGTAGTCTGTGGGGGGAAATATTTAAATACTGCATTCAGATAGACTCTACCTCACCAACGTGCTTGAAACCTGTGTGCATAAAAGTGGCAAAATTGTTCCCTGCAGTATATTCAGCAACATCTACAATAAATGTTGGACAGAAACATATCAAGGTGTCTGAATAATTCAGGTATTAAGGGAAACATGCTACTTCCTTTTCCTACTTATTAAAATTATCCCTTTCCATGTGCCTGATTGGATGAAGATAATTATAAAGCAATGGAGTGCATTGCAGCTTCTCAAGTTGTGGTTCCCTTGTCTGGAGAGAACAATGACTTTTTATGTTGTGACAGCCTAAAAACCACAAGGCAACAACTGCTCCTATCTCCACCTTGATTCTTCTGGCCTAGGAACACACCTTCTACACATGCAGGAACTAGTAACAGCATCTGATAGTATGAGAGTTGAGTTTAACTGTTGACTTGATTGTCTTGGATAATCACCTAAGAGATTAGTAAAGTATACTTTGGGGCACGTCTGGTTGGGTCATGAAGCATGACTTTGTGCACTGTATCTGATTTGTCGCATCTTCTTCTCTGGCATTGTTCTTCTGTTTTGCTTCTGGACACCATGAAGTAAGCAGCCCTCTTCTGCTACACCCTTCCACTGCTGTATTTCTGACTTAGAGTCGGCTGACCATAGACCAACTCCTCAAAAGCCACGAGGCAAATAAACTCATTTCCTTTGTATTAGGAGCATTGGGTATGTCGTCCACAGTAGAAAAGCTAACCAGTATAGGTAGGGAGAGGAGTTTAGGCTTCTAACTTTTGCCTATGATTCTCTCTGAAGTCACTCATAATTAAACCCATGAGGGCAGGGTGCAGAGTATCAAGTAATCCATCCCATTTCCCTTTGTATGCCAAACTCAAGAGAACACAAGCTGACCTGTGCCCAAATTTTTAAAAATTTATCTCTTAATGGATTGTTTATAGCAGAGCATTACAAAGGATATAAAGTTATGCATTTTAAGACCATGTTTAAAAATTCAAAACCATACCAAAAAGTACTCAATAAAACATAAGTCTTCTACTCAGGGCTTCCAGTGTTAGGTAAAGCCACTGTTAGCAGCTCCTTTTAGATATCTTCAGACCTTGTCTGTGTTGATAAAATAAACATACACACATATTTATTTTTTATACAAATGGCAGCATGTCACATACCTTAGAATTGCTAACATTGATTTTAAAAAATTTTTCTATTGTGTTCAGCCGGGCGTGGTGGCGCATGCCTGTAATCCCAGCATTTGGGAGGCTGAGACAGGAGGATCGATGCGAGTTCGAGACCAGCCTGTGCTACAAAAGTGAGCTCAAGGCCAGCCTGAACTGCATAGGGAGACCCTGTCTCAAAAAGACAAAAAAAAATTTTTTTCTATTGTGAATTATTGATACAGAAAAATACAAAACATATAAACAGAGCCTAAGGAATTGTAATAAATTATAATAAAACACAAATGTAATCACCATCCATATCAAGATACAGCACATGGCCAGAAGGAAGTATAACCATTAATATAATAATCTTTTATGAAAGTCACAATGTTGCAATTGAAATATTTGGGTTCATTTTCTCTCTGTGTGCATACATTCCTGTTGAATATATGTGCAGAAAAGGACTTTCAGTCGCTGGAAGTAGCATCAATGTATCCTTCCACTGGCCATGCCCAATTGCCTCACTTACAAAATCTGATACTGTCAATTTATTTATTTATTTATTTATTTATTTATTTATTTGGTACAGGGTCTCACTATGCAGCTCGGACTTATAATGATCCTCCTGTCTCAGCTTTCCCAGAGCTGGAACTACAGGTGTGCACCACCATGCCCAGTTTCAGTGGCCAGCACAGTGTGCCCAGGATTCTGGGGCCAACGCAACATGTGGTACTGGGGATTGAACCTGGACCCTTGCACTTGCCACACAAGTACTTAGACTGCTGAGCTATTTCCCCAGCCTGTCAATCTTTTTTATTTTAACTATTCGAGGGCTGTGGATGGTTAATTTACATTTCTATGATTTAAGGCTTGCTAAGGCCTGAGAGTGTGGCTGGTAGAGCACTTGCCTGGCATGTACAGGGCTCTGAGTTTAATCCCCAGCAGTAAAAAGCAAAAATTCAGCATGTTAACTATTCAACTTTCTATTCTTGTGAATCATCTACCCATATTTTTTATTTGTTGTCTGTCTTTTTATTACTGACTGAAGTTTTAAAAATATTATGAATATTGTCTCTATTTTATGGGTTGCAAATATCTTTTCCTCCTTTTTCATTTAATATGTTATATATACACCATATCAACCTGTATAGATTAGTCTTTTTTTAGAAATGACTTTATTATTTTTAGAGCTTGTATTGCTGTAGCTCCACAACTGATATAAATGTCTCCTGTTGACAGCTTTTTTGTGTTGTAACATCAGAAAAAATATGAATTTCAGTTATTTTTAAGAGAATGAAAGATAGTACATAACTTACAGATCTGATACTTTCTGGGTCTTTTTCCTGCCATTATTGTGCTGTTTATATTTCCCAAAGGTATAATCTATCTCTTATTATTTTGGGGAAAATGAATGAATTCTGAGTGGTACAATAATAATACATAAGAAGGGACACTGATCCGAAAGCCCTGTGCTGACACACAGCACAAATGGGCGTGGGTTTTGTTCATCTGGTTGCTTGGCTGTCCAAATGCAGAACTATGCTGCCGGTTCCCTGTCACCCAGGAGAGACATGGTCATCTGTTGGGTCAGGCGTGTTGTGGATCAGCTGGAGGTTCTTACAGTTTGCCTCCGTCCCTTACTTGTGTGTACTCAGCAGCTGTCATGAAGGATGGACAAGGTGTCCTGGCAGCTGTGTCCTCAGCATTCCTTGGGGGCTGTGATTTCTTATTGCTGCTGGGAAGTCAAAGCTGCTCAGAGTTTCAGAATCTGCCTGTTGTCCTTTTTCCAAATAAGTTTGGGTTTTCCATGGCACGTCTTTGCCGATTGTCTCAGTCACTTCTGTCTTAGGGCTGGGACAAAATACCTAACACCCACAATTTAAGGAAGGAAAGGTTTACTTAGTTCACAGTTGGTGGGAGTTTCAATCCATCATCAGCCGGCTCTCAGGCACAGTGGCATACAGCCATGGGCAGCAGTCCGCGGTAGTGGAAAACAGCAAAGCAGCAAGAGCAAAAAGGGAGGAGCGCTGCCCAGGTTAGATTTTTAAAGAGACTCATATTTTGAAACATTTATGTTTTCTCATCATTCAGTATTTTCAAATCATAACTTCACTAATGTAAGCTTTGTACCACATAATTGACACAGTTAAAGTATACAACTCAATGTCACTTAGTATATTCACAACATCGTATAACCGTAGCCACCAGATAGTTTTAGAACATTCTCACTAAAGTAAGCTCATACTCATAGGTCTTTTGTAATTGCTTACTTTTCCCCTTAGCACATTTTGGGGATCATCCATTTGTCGCATAAATCGATAATTCATTCTCTACAGGACTGACCAATGAACCTACCGCATCCATTTCCCCATCAGATAATGACCATTTCATCTAGACGATTCCTATTCAAAGAAAGGGACAAGGAGCACAACATTCTGCCAGATGCCATTTGACCTTCTAAGTAATCTAATGTAGTAGCATTAGTGAGTGATACAGACAACGGGGTTGCAGCCCTCAGCCCTAGCACCGCAGAATGTATTTAGAGGCGGTACCTTTAAAGAAATAACTAAGGTAGGGGTCATGAGTGTGGGCTCTAATCCAATTTAACTGATGTCCTTATAAAAAGAAGAGATTAAGACAGAGAAAACACAGGCTGAACTGTTGTGAGGTGGTGTAAAGACACAAGGAGAAGATGGCTATCTATGAGTCAAGATGAGAGCCCATGGAAGAAACAAAACATCCTAACACCTTCATCTTGGATGTGTAACCTCCATAACCAGCAGGAAATAAAATCTTATTCTTTAAACCACCCAGTCTATGGGACTTTGTTAGAACAGCCCTACCAAACTAACACACGGGCATCTTATCTTTGTCATAACTTTATTAGAAAGGCTTCTAGTGTTTCCCCACTGGCTGAATGCAAACTTTTGGTTTCCCATGGTAGGAGGGCCCCCACCAGTTCCTTCTTCATTCAGGATTTCAGACTAGCAAGATTAAATACTAATTTGAAAAATGTCTGTATTTTTCCACCAGTGCAGGTCCCGTGATCATTCAAATCATAATTTCTTTGATCAATTAACGTCTAACTTGAATTAATTGGATTTTCTAGGTGGTATGATCTGAGTATTCTTGGGAAAACATATATGACAGTAGTACATTTAGATTTTTGTGATATGTTATTGGAAATTGCTGCTAATGTTTAATTTCCATTAAATTCTTAATTTAATGTTTTGCTGCTTCAGTAGGCCTAAGAAAAATTGTCTTAGTCTTATTCTTTGTCCTTTTTCTTTAGTCAACTTTTGTTAACCATATTACTCTTGTTTCACTGAAGAAGTCAGATAATGTGTATTTTGAAGTAACAAAATCTGCCTTTGGAACTTACTGACAATTGTTTTATTCATAGAAAAGTCTCTATTTTGATGTATTGTATGTTTTCATTTATTTTTTATCACTGCTGTAACAAAGTGCCACACTTTAATACCTTAGAATGACAAAAAACTAATTACTTCACCATTGTGCACCAAAATTCTATATAGGATCAGCTGAATCTTTAGTGTAGAGTTGTTTGAAGGTGGACCTACATGCCAGCTAGTAAGTCTCTCACCTGGAGGCTCTGGGAAAGAATCTGCTTCTAACCTTACTCAAGCATTGGTAGAATCCAGTCCCTTGATGTTGCAGGGACCAACAACCCATCTCCTTGCTGCGTGACTCTGAGCGTGTGTCCTGTGCCTGCAGATACCACTGACGTTCCTTTTCTCACGTCCTCTTTCATTTGCACTGAGTTTTCTGTTTCTCACTTTCTTACACAATCAATAAAAGAAAGCTGTCTGCTTTTAAAAGTTCATGTGATGAGATTGCCCAGTAACCTAGCTTATGGTTAGCTATGCCATGCTACAGAACAGAATCACAGGCGTGGTTGTCATCACACTGACAGATGCCAGCGGTGGGAGCCAACATCATTGGGTCAGGCTATGAGTTTCAGAAATTCTACCACAGTCTTTTAGGGCCACTGTCAGTAATTTGTTTTTCCAATAAATCCATTGTGTCATCCATCTATTTAACAAAGAAACATAGTATAGCTGAAGTATATTTTTATTGCAATTATTTTAAATTAAGTTTGTATTTGCTTTTTTGTCTCTAATTTCTGATTTTTTATATTTATGATTCTGCTCCTTTTTCTGCTATACAAACATTGTCTCTTCGACTATAAAGAGCCACGTCCTGAAATAACTGATTAGTTCTACTTGCTTAATGCTTCTGATCCATTAATTTCTACCATTATCTTTAAATTTTCATTTGTCTTACTTATTGCCTGCTTTTATGCCACATTATTTCAATGGTAAAGAGTTTATTCATAGAATTTCTTATTTGGAAACAGGTATTTAAAACTACTAAATTTTCCTTTACCCCTTAGCTACACATGAGGTTTAAAATACAAATATTTTACTTATAGTTTCCCAGATAATTTTGGTTGTGTTCTCCCCTTTAAGTTGTGTTAATAGAAAGAATTTCCAAGTTATAAGAAATGCACATATGTTAGCATACAGTTTTATTTTATTTCTAGCAGAGTAAGCACTCTGTATTTTTTTGGAATTTATTTATATTCTTTTTAATTCTCTTGGGAATTACCTACAACCTTATGAGATATTGTGAGATATACGGTTGGTCTTACCTTCACTTCCTAGCATACAACTCCAAAAAATCCCTGCAGTTCCCAGAGGGCTAAGTCTCCCTGTATGCTAATAAGTTGGCTGGCGGTGAGCAACCTGTGAGGGATTCCAGCAAGAAAGCTGGTTCCAGGAAAACCCTCCACGTGATATATTCAGCCCCGCCCCTCCACTTGAGGGAGGCGACAAAGGCTGAAGGTTGAGTTGATTATGTAATGAATTCCAATAAGTCTCAAAAAAGACAAAAATCTGGGAAGCCAAGCACGTGATTCCAGAAGAGTGGCATACCCAAGGAGGGCACAGAGGCTCCACAGATCTGTCCTGCCCACACACCTTGCCCTGCCCACCTCCTCATTTGGAGCTCATGAGTATCCCTTTATAATGTCCTTTATAACAAGCCCAACAAAAAGGAAATGCTTCCCTGACTTGTGTGCGTCACTCTGGCAAGTGAATCAAACACAGGAGGGACTGCTGGGAATCCGGATTCACACCTGGTCAATCAGAAGCACAATTAGCTTGAAGCCTGCAGTTGGCACTGGCAGCAGGGCTCAGTCTTACAGGACTGAGTTTCAACCTGTGGGATCTGCTTGCAGCTCTGGGGAAGTGTCAGTATTGAGTTAAATTGAATTAGAGGACACCCTGCTGCTTTCACTGCGGAGCTGTTGAATTGCTTTTTTTTTTTTTTTTTTGGTAGGGATAAATCCTCACTCATTTTAGTGGCCAGAAGTCACAGAAGTAGTATGTGCTATGAGATTATAAAAGAAGGAACTGCATTTATCTCATGTTTTCAGATCTTAACTACTTAAAACTTTATTTCATTTAGATATATGTCGCCTCTGAAGCATTGATTGTAAAAGATGAAGATTCCATACATTTATAGCTCTCGTATTTGCTCTACCTGCTCCTGACACCTGCATAATACTGCATAGAATTATATTTAGTCTGCATTTCAAGGTCTATAGTATTTATTTTATTTTTATATCCATAATTAATATATTTGAATGGGTTCAATGCTTTTGCCCATTCTTGCAGGGTTTTACTCATTTTGCTGGATTTTGTCTTTATTTGAAGATCTAAACAGAAGCCCAAATTTCATCAGTGCTCTTGGTTAGCCAAGTTAGTGACTTAATTTTTATACCGTTTTGCCTGGTGTTCATCTAAATTACTCTGCCATTTGAGCTTCCAGTCTATAGCAGCTTGCCTTGTTTTGCCACCCAGGTTTGTGTCCACTTGTGAAGATGTCACAGGGGCATCTTCTTCTGCTATATCTTTGAATACACTTTCAGGTCCATTTAGCCCTCTTGTTTCTCCAAGAACATCAACTTTGTACAGTGTGCATTTCCTTTGTGTATCCTCTATAGGTATACACTATATTTACAAGCTTTTGCATTCTTCTCTTTTTGCTCAACTTTGTCCTTCATGTTCCTAATTGTGGTTTTGGAAATATCCATCTCCTTTGTCCTGATTCTAATTTGATATTTATTTCTGTAATCACCCGATTTTTCTCTTCCATTCATTCCCTCATCTATCACAATTGCCTCTCCATCATGTTCTGCTACGTTATCATCTGCTTTTGAGCTTTTGTAGCTCATTTAAGTATTTTCACTTCATCATGATCACATTGCCTTTTATTTATTTGTCAGCACAGGGAAGGGCTTTTCCACATCTATCTGGGTCTTAGGACATAATCCTTCGTTCTGTATTTTGGTCTCACATTTGATTTCTAGTGTTCCTTTTATCATTTTCCTTTGCAGTGTTGCTTCTGAGACTGACTTGGGTTCCTTTTGGTGTGTCTTATCTTTAGATCCTTTCAAGGCTGGGTACTTGACTGAGTGGAGCATGGAGGGTGGATAGCAGGTAGGTTCAAATGAGAACTGGAGAATACTGCCTATGAGGCAATCCGTTTGGAGATCCAGAAAGACATCTCTGCTTGGGGCAAAGAAATGGTTCACCTTGCTGGGTCCAAGCACGCAAAGATCTCTTGGTGCTAAGTTAATGTTCACATCTTGTTTTCCATTTGAGATCAATAGCTGTAGAGCTGATCCTCACCAACTATCTCACATGGCACTCATGCAATAAACTCCTTTCAGTGACACCATATCTGCGTGGGTCTCGTTCAGCACAGCCTCCTGCAAAACTCTGCAGCTTCACGGCATGCTCAGGACTTCTGCTCGAGCTCATCATTCCACACAACGTATTTCTAACTTAGCCACTTGGTGGTACAGAAATTGGTTTATTGTCCAGCATCTGCAAGTCCATATCTGTCCCTGGTGTTCATATTGCATTCTCCAGCTGCCGAACTAGCAGGCACGCAGGTGTGCAACCTCCCTAGGCAATGTTTGCATTCTCGGGGGTCGGGGAGGGGAAGCCTTCGCTCTGGAATCTA
>PVJA010003747.1:38030-92266 GCA_004027025.1 Myocastor coypus | reverse complement strand
AAAAAAAAAAAAAAAATTAAAATTAAAAAAGCAAAGTATAATGCTTAAAATTTGTCTTATTACGCAATAAAGGAATTAAAAGCTTAAAAAAAAAAAAAAAAACTAAAATTCCACTAACGGCAGTTCTACTAAGAGTGCTACTTGACTAAAAACAATTACACTTCACATTTTTTTAAAGAATTTTTTTTAGTTTTTATTTTATTTTTGTTCTTGTTTCAGAACTTTGTTTGTTTATTTATTTATTTTTATGGCCCGCTCAGCCTGCCCTGAGGGCAAGGCTGGCACAGCATGTGGTGCCAGGGATCGAACCACGGTCTCTGCAGCCACCTAAGCTTTCCTAAGCAGGCGCTTTAGACCACTGAGCCATCCTTCCAGGCCCTATAATTCACATTTGAGGACAGTTTTTAAGTAGCATGCTTCATGGTAATCATTAAGCATATCTTGGTAGCAAGAAAGGAAAATATGCTATCTGTTTTCACTACCTATTCAGATTTGAAACCAAAGAATGAAAATCAGAAGACAATTTAATTTTTATCACTATTAGAATAAATGAATTCCGTGTATTTCAAAAGATGCATGCACATAGGACACTTGCAATTCCTATTTGATCTATAGCATAAATCACTATTTTACAACTATTACAATGTCCAAGCTCCAGAAACAGTTAACCAAAAAGGTAACTTGAAATGACATCAAATAACAGTAGAGTCCTAGCAGAGGACATGCTCACAGTCTGCCCACCCAGACAAATGCTGGTCTCACTGCCATGTCACCATGGTATTTCCCAGACTCACACACCAACCTGCTAATTTCTCAGATAACTTCTAATACCTAACATGAACCAAGGATTGATTTAAATACTTGAAAAAAATAGCCAGAAACAAAAACGCCTAAGTCTGCCCCTAAGCTTGCTCAGTATAGTGATACATACCTAGAATTCCAAAATGTAGAGGCTGGGCAGGAGGATTCTAAATTTGATGCCTCACAGACTATACAATGAGACCCTGTCTCTAGAAGAAAGAAAACAAAAGCTTCAATTCCAGTCAAAGAGAATGAATAAAAACTAAGATGCCTCATGTTATATAAATGACTGAGATCTAATAAAAGCTAAATCCATTTGGAACATTTTACACAGGCTAAAGAATAGGATTTAATGAAGAATAAGGTTTTGGACTAAGCAACATAGAGGCATAAAAGTGTTTTAAGAGTATTTGGCAGGAAGTCAATTTTAAGGTACTTCATGCTGCACCTGTCCCGCCCCTGGGAGGAGGGATTGATCTAACCATGGAGTCCAGAAAGGTAGCACATGCCTGTAATCCCAGCACTGGAGAGGCTGGAAATAGGATGATCACTACGTGTCCAAGCTGCATAGAGAGATCCTATACCATATACATAAATGAAAACATGATAGATAGATAGATAGATAGATAGATAGATAGATAGACAGACAGACACAGACACGGACAGAGTGGTACACAATTAAGATCTAAAGATTATTAGGGACCTAATTATAAGCATCTAGAGCAAATAAAAATGTCTGTCTTCATATACATTTTAACTTTTATGGCATACACTTGTGTCAACACAGGACATAGAGAGGTTAACTGTAGGAGAAAGCCAGACCTGAAACATGGAGCACTTCAAGATCTGTCAAAAGCGCAAAGGCCGAGAAGCAAATGCAATTCCTAAAACTAAAGGATGTCACCATTTAAGGAAAAGTTTTGACTAAAAATGATTAAGTGCTTATTACTGATATTTGACACTTAATGAAATTGTCAGATTAAAAAATAAACATTATAACCTTGAGTGAGGCAAGAAATTCACTTTTAAACTAGAAAAACAAATAATTCTTCACAATCCTGAAAAAATTCTGCTATTGCAAACGAATCCTTTGAAAACACGTCACCACTGGATTCAGCGGTTACACATCCTAAACACTACACATATTTTTTGTAAACTAAATTTAACACACTTAGTAAACATGTGCTAAGTAACTATCTATTATGGGCTCCAGAGAGGGATAACATATTAGACATGTTTTAAATATTATATGTCTATAACAGAATGCAGAAAGAGAGATGCACATATACATAGCACAGAAAATATGACATGTAAGAAGTACACACTGATAAACAGTGACCATTTAAATGTAGAAATTCAAATTTCATTATTCTAATCTGTATCTAGAATTGTCACTTTCAAATGTTAAAAGAGAAAACTACAATGGCTTCTAGTTTTATAGCTTTCCCAAAACTAAGCCTTCAGCAATGGACAACTACATCTTGTAGACAGAGAAAGTGCCAAGCAAAAAACAAAAACAATCCCCACAAATCACTGAGTGACTTGGACCACTGATTTAGAATTAAGGGAGAATCTATCATAATTTTTGCTTATCAGACTGCACCTGGTTTTTAAAAGTTAAAACCTGGAGGGCCCGGCGGGATGGCTCAGTGGTCTAACGCGCCTGCTTGGGAAAGCTTGGGCGGCTTCAGGGACCACAGTTTGATCCCCGGCACCACATGCTGCGCCAGCCCTGCCCTCGGGACAGGCTGAGCTGGCCATAAAAATGAGTCAATAAACAAACAAAGGTAGCCGGGCGTGGTGGCACACGCCTGCAATCCCAGCACCTGGGAGGCTGAGGCAGGAGGATTGGTGCGAGTTCGAGACAAGCCTGGGCTACGAAAGTGAGCTCAGGACCAGCCTCAACTGCATAGCAAGACCCTGTCTCAAAAAGACAAAAAAAAAAAAAAAAAAAAAAAAAAGAAAAAAAAAAAAAAAAAAAAAAAAAAAAAAAAAAAAAAAAAAAAAAAAAAAAAAATAAAATAAATGTTAAAACCTCGATGGGAAGTAGATAGGAGGCTCTGGGTTGTATTTCCAGCAGAGAGAGAGAGAGAGAGAGAGAGAGAGAGAGAGACAGACAGAGACAGAGACAGAGACAGAGACAGACACAGACTGAGACAGACACAGACACAGACTGAGACAGAGATGGATTGAGAAGAGGAGGAGGACAGGGATTGAGAGAAGGAGGTAAAAGTTCAAGTAATCCTTATACCAAAGCCCAATAGATACATATGCAATGGACTAATTACTGATGAGAAAGACACGAATATCATAGGACAAAAGTCATAACCAGGCTGCTATGACATAAGAATTTGATTTAACCTTTGCCTTTATAACTATTAATGAAAAAAGTTATGTCATCCTCAGAAACATAAAACTGGTGATATAATTTCAAGTGTATCTTGAAGCAAGTCAGAGTCTAGGAATTGATTCAGAGACAGTGAGTTGGTTTATATCAAGCAAAGTGAATGGCTCTACAAACTGGAAAGAGAATTTCAGAAGATCTAGCTTGCTGCTATTAATAATAATAATAATAAAGGGAAGGTGAGATAGCTCAGTGGTCTAATGTGCTTGCTTAGGCAAGCTTAGACAAAGTGCAGAAACTGCAGTTCAATCCCCAGCACCACATGCCATGCCAGCCCCACCCCCAGGACAGGCTGAGGTAGCCACAAAAAAAGATTAGTAATAATAATAATAATAATAATAAATTAAAAGCCAGGTGTGGTGGCATATGCCTGTAATTCCAGGGATGAGGAGGCTGAAGATAGGAGGATCACTATGAATCCAAGCTGCATAGTGAGACCCTGTACCAAATACATTAAAAACATAGATGGAAATAAAAGAATTTACCCTGTGCTGGACCCCTTCTAAACAAATTATATATTAACTCAGTTGCTCTTACCAAACTATGAACATAACTACTACTATGCCCACATTACCCAAGAGGAAATTAAAGTAGAAATAATTTCATTAATTCATACACGGTTTCAATAATATGATGTACATATTTTCATCGCAAAAGGCCAAATCTGCATTGTCAGATATTCTTGTCTCATTCTATTCCAGTCATTTCGGATGTGGTGCCTTCAGAAAAGAATTATGTTAGATTTGAATGTATATCTTTGATCTGTAGTTGTTTTTTGTTTTCTTTTGTTTTGTTTTTTTTGGCAGGACTGGGGTTTGAACTCAGGCCCTTGGTGTTTGCCAGGCAAGTGCTTATTATACTGAGCTATGCGCTATTTCCCCAGACCTCTAGTTTGTTCTTTATGCAATGCTTTTTATACAAACTTTCAAATTTCGATCTAAAAAAAACCTCAAAACCACGTGACATGGATGGAACTGGCTGGAAGAGGTGGCCAACTGCCTCACTCACCTGAGAAGGAGTGCTCCTCAGAGAAACGGCTGTCCTTTATCTCAGTAGGGCATCTTCTGTTGATGTACAGCCTTTGAGACAACAGCTTCCATGACAAAGGAAGAGGCACCTGCTGTCCAACAGGAGCCATTGTTGGGCTGACAGCTGCCGCTGCCAGATGGCCCTCATCTCTACTGGCCTTGTTTTCTAGAGGGATTGTTTAAGCACCTTAAATATCCTATTTCATGCTTAGTGCAATTTACCTCTATTTCCTCACAAGAACAGACTGTTTTCATGAAAATGTGAGAACCTATACAGAGATCAGATCCTCAGTGCAACTCTTCTTTTTCGTCACAACAAAGACAACAATGGCCACAGTGACAAGTAAGGTACAATCCGAAGGTGTAGCTATTTATTTTACACTGGCTGTAGATCACATGTTTGGAAAAAATCAGAAGTACAGAAAGAACATAAATATTGTTAATGCCTAGCTGAATATTACAAGCACTGGCCACAAAACTTCTATGTAGGACTGATTTCACTTTAAGTGAAATTAAAGTGAAATGCTTCCCAGATGTGATGATGTCGCTAAACGTCACTTTCCATAATAAAATACCCATCGCAATGTATGATAATACTAAAATATATGGTGCAAAGGAAAATATTTAGGTTCCACAAAGTTGGTTACTGATAGATTCAATTCCTTGATTCTGTCTTATCCAAGGGGCCTGAAGAAATGCTACTATCCTTCTCAGACATAAAGAAAAAATTAGGTACATATTTTCTCATTTTATTTTTTGTACATCTATTTCAGTTTATTGATTGCTGAGTTTAAGTATGAGCAATATTAAAATATGTACTCCAGTAGGAGCAAAATATCTTGGCAAAAAGAAGAATTAGAACTGAAAGTAAATTTTCATTTGAATTCAATATTGTTAATGCAAGTTGCATGTACACAGTTTTTGTCTTCCTATAGAGGTTGTACTCTAAATTGAAATGTCATTTGTATACTTTTATAAATCAGAAGTGCTAGTTCATGTATATTTTATTTTCTATACCAATCCTTTTAGGACATAATTAAATGCAAACAAACAGAAAAGAACTAACTCAAATCAATGTGTCCTTCTGAATGACATATCCTTCATACCTGCAAAGCCATCTCATCAGCTAGACTATTGCACTCATGCTCATAAATTTGACAAGGTTGGTTGATTCCTTTCCAATCCCATTTACATTTAGAAATGTGTAGGCATATAAGATATTTTCCATTAATTTATAAAGTGCTGCAGTTAAATGAAAGGCAAAGTTACCTCTCTGTTTCCAAGGAACAGGTTAATATTTTGATTATCTTTGCATCACACAGTGGATGTAAACTTTTTGAATACAAATGGAGATGGAGGACAAAATGTGTTGTGTTTTAGAAGACAAAGCAATCAGTTAGGACACAGCAGAGCTGTCAGTGGGATCATCTTTCATTAGGCCCACTTAAGCCAATATATGGATAAAACGATTCATCACTTCAACTCTACAAGCCATTATTTCTAATTAAAATCTATCCCATAAATACCTATTTTATTATGACATCTGTATGGTAAATAAATTCAAGCTATCAGTAAAGCACTCACTAAAGGAATTACCTTAAAAATTACTTCATTTCCAAGTGTCTCTTCCTAATCAAAATGACTGTTTCCCATCCATATTTCTAAGCTGCAATTCATAATAACTTGGAACCTCCAAAGATTAAATATTTAGGGAAGCTATTGCCTTAATTTCGTAAATAAGACTGTCCATCAAATGGAAAAATTAACCATGTATTGGGCTTTTGCAAAAGATGTGCATGAAAATTTATAAAGCTGCCTCAAAGAGAAAAGACAGAAAACAAAACAATCCCATACATAAATTTTTCTCTAAGTCTAAGCTATCATAGCCAGGATAAGAACAACTTTATTGCACTTACTAGAATATTATCACGTGGTGCACTGCATTGAAACATATATATATATATATATATATATATATATATATATATATATATATCCACATAGTGGTGAATTCTGCAGTGCAGATATGTGTAGGTCTCCGTCACTCTGCCACAGTGTTCTATCCTGCCCTTCATTCTCTGGATGGACACCATGGTCTAGTGTGAGGACACTGGCAGCCAGGGGCTGCACTTCCATAGACACAGACATGAATATCTACCTTGCCATTTATTAGCACAGCGGACCAAATTATTTTCTTTACTATGTTTTCAGGTTTCCAGCTTCACTTATCTACCAATGTCTTTAATTTCTCAACCTGAAGTAGTTTATGTCCTCTAACAATACTGTGATTGTTGCCTGTGCTAATAAAACTGTAACCAAACCCTGCATTCTCTCTTTTAGAGATAGGAAACATAAGTTAACCCAAGGCTGCACTCATGTTTAATTATCAATACCTAAAAGTAGAAATATTCGGAATGGATTATCTTGCCAACTAATGGTCCCTTTCCTTACTTCACAGTCATGTGGACTTCAAATGTAAATATATGTATGTGTATATATGTACACATACAATCTAAACTATAACACAAACAGATGTGGAACAAATCCTATTATGTCAAGACTAGTAGCTATAGATTAAAAAAAGGCATCTTATATTACAGGTAGTAGCACAAATATGAATTCATTTAATTTCCATAATGTACCTCTAAGGTGCCAACAACTGTCAATCCAATTCAACTGATCTAGAACCCTGATGTACCAAGACATAATGACACCCAGGTGGACGGACGGTCATTAAGTGGCAGGCCGAGTTGGCTCTTGCTTACAATGTGACACATGTCTACTGCCTCTCAGATTGGAGTTTAGGCTGTCTCATCTGACATTGAAAACATTTAAAATATAAACCTGTAAACTTGAAAACTTTGATCGTTTTTCCCTGAAATTCCTTTCCTTACTACTTTCTATGCCTTTGTCCTCCTTTCCAGGTTTCCTTCCAAAGTGCTCGTTACCAATCACCCTTCTCTGCAGCCCTCACCAGCTCCTCATCCCCCACCTCAAATGCTAACTTTGTCAAAGTTTGCTCATTACAGATATTCGTGCTCCATAGTTCTCTTATGCCTCATGGCCTAGGCCTAGACACTGCACCAGCTCTACTAATCTCTCATTTTAATTCTATGCTACAATTTAAATTCAGAACAATTCATTTTTTAACTGGTAGGGTAAACAAACAAACCAGGGTGTTCAGAAGCCTAACTGTTCTGTACCACCATGCAGTCTCTGTCCACTCCTCCTGACTGCAGCTCTCACTTAGCCATGATTTCCATGGAGGTTACCAGTCTTAATTCACAGCCACCCTTACGGCCTCCACATGTCGCATCTCTCACACTGCTCTCAGCCATACTGGCCATTCTAAAATGGTTCACCTCTATTATCAACTGATGTCAGTGTGTGGTAACATGAAGTCTATGCTCTCTAATGCACTGTCAAGGCACTCCTGAAATTCAACTGCTATCCAGATTTCCACCTCACCTCTAACAAGTCCCATCCATACTAAAGTCAGTGTGGAATATGAAAGTTCCTGGCATCTTGCTTTTCCCACTCTGTTACCAGAGTGCTGCTAATAATTGTTCTTTTTCCACCTATAATAATCCTAATAACTCTCTGACAGTCTACGCAGATGGTCAATACCTTCTTGGTTACCTTATTCAGCTAGTAGATTCTCTGTACCATAATCTTGTCTTTGCAATCTTCTGCTCCTACTGAACAAAATTATTGTGCAAGCCAGATAAGGAAAATTAAAAATTTCTGGAGTGTAATGAGGTTAGATGAGATAACTATGTGCTTTTACCTCAAAAATCTTATCTAGTCTTTACTTATAATTTTAGCTGTGCTCACAAAAATTTGGTATCAAAGCTCATAATATGGCTCCCCAATTTTTAGCTTCTCATTATAATTTTAAGGAAATGAATTAATGATTTATCTTCCTTTATGTTTACCAAATATCACTTTGATAGTTTTTCTATCATGTAATCTGTCATCTGCTAAGCATTCTTTTTTTTCCCCAGTCAAATCTACATACTATAGTGTGTGTGTGTGTGTGTGTGTGTGTGTGTGTGTGTGTGTATATATTTATGAAAATCAACTAATTTGGATTAACTATATATATCACATATATGTACTTAGCATATATTCTAAGAACACATATTCTTATATATAATATATATCATTCATTATGAATATAGAAAACATTTAAACTAGCCATACAAAAAGTAAATAATATAAAAAATTAAATAAATGCAAAAAGATAAGTATATTACTATAAATTAATAGAATAGTTATTCCTTTAAGCTGGGTTCATTAACTGCTATAATATTAATAAGTATTCTGAAACATCGATATAAGCCCCAGCTATTTAATATTTATAGAGAAATAATTTTAAAGTACTTTTGGTTCCATCAAGTTTGACTAAGTCTTAGAAAGCTGTGTAGGGCCTGGGGAGATAGCTCAGTAGAATAAGTGCTTGCCTGGCTCTGTAAAAAAAAATAAGAAAAAGAAAAAAAAAAAAAAAAAAAAAGAAACCTAAGAACAACTTAGAAAGCTGTGTAAGGAATACAATGTACTATAAAATTTTTCATTCCATACCACTCCCATTTTGCAATATCTGGGTTTATGTAGAAGCAAAGTATGTTGTGGCTATGTTAGGATATTTTCAAATGTGTAAGAGTTGCATAAGCTTGTTACACTTTGGTTAGAACTATATGGTGAGGGCCAGGGCAGTAGCATATGTTCAGTGGTATAAGTGTCTGCCTGACAAGCACAAAGTCCTGAGTTTGATAACCAGTACAAAAATAAATATTTTTTTTTAAAAGAACCACATTGTAAGAAATTTTAAAATTGTACGTCTTGCTTAGAAAAAAGCCAAATACTTAATGTCTTAAAGAATGTATTCTAAACAATTATCTTTCTAGAGACACCAAAGTTGATTACACTCCATTTGAATTCTAAAGCTCTAAAGTGAACTCAAATTATCAACACTCCCTAATTCCAATGTGCACGCACTGAACTCTAACAGTCTCTCATCCAGACACAGAGAGACAGGAAAGTACAAAGCTACGTTTCATTTTCTCGGTGCCCTGCAGGTAGGGATTCTTTCCACATATCATTTCAATGAACTATAAGTATTACATAGTACAAATGGAAGCTAGAATAAGATTTCATGAAGGTGACAGTATAATAGGAACTTGAAAGAGGAAAAGGATGAAAAAAAAAAAAAAAAAAAAAAAAAAAAAAAAAAAAAAAAAAAAAAAAAAAAAAAAAAAAAAAAAAAAAAAAAAAAAAAAAAAAAAAAAAAAAAAAAAGCTCATGTCTAATCATAATCATTAATTTTTCCAGTAGGCTATCGCGTGAGGTTTTGGCTCATGTCCACCGATGATATCACAGTAACAGCCACTGTGGCATGACTGCTATATCCCTAGCATTTACTTACTTTATAGTGTAAGTCACAATATTTATGAAAATCAACTAATTTGTATTAATTAATTTGCTAAATCCATACTATCAAAAACAATTTCAACATGAATTCAGGACAATTTTGCTACTTGTATTTGGCACTGTAGAATTTAGAAATAGTTTAATTTCTCTGTACAAAGTATTTTAAAAATAGGTCTCATGAATAAAGCACCCCAGGAGTGAAGAACTTAATAAAAACACCATAAGGACAGGTTACGGCTTGGCACTGACCCCACGATGAGACCTCCGGTGCCTTCCACAGCCGCCTCCTTTGCTCCTAGAGCAAGGGCTGAGCAGGTTCGGACCATTTGCAAAGTTTACTGAACTGGGAACAACCAAGTACTTTGCTTCAGGTTATGGAGTTATTACAAAATAAAACAAAAACTTGAACATAATTCTTCCAGTGTTAGTCCAGAACAACTAGAATAGAGATTTTCATTTTGTCAGCAAATTCATTTTAGGAAATAAGGAAGCATTTACATAATATTTCTGGAGGTTCAGCGGCTTAGCTCCGTTGTTTAAGCATCTGCTCTGGCAGACGCAGTCAGGCGCAGGGAACCTGGGTTTGGGTTCCAGCTCCAGCTCCACAAGCCTTACCCGACCTGCCCTTAAGGCAGCCTGATCCAGCGCCACCCCAGAAAAATCCTTCTTTTAGTAATATTTCTACTTATCTCTTAAAATAAATGGTTTACTTTAAAGCCTTGTGCATGGTCTTACTTTGCTTATTACTTTTTCAGCTATACAAATGAGAGCAAATTAATCTCTGAACTTCTAGTTAATGCAAACATTTCATTACTCTAGGAATCAGTATGACATAAATATATACAGAAACGCTAGTCAATGAATGTTTTGCGCAAAGTAAAGTATATCAAAATTCCTTTGTCAAAAATCTAATGCACATTCTCATAGTGCTGACATGTGGGCCAAGTAAGGTGGTTCTCCTAGAGAAATAAAATACCAAGGAAGAACACAAATGAATCCAAAACAAAAATCTTCTTTAAATTAACTTAGCAAAAAATAAAATAAAATAAAATAAAAAATAATAAATAAATAAATAAATAAATAAATTAACAGCACTGCACTCATGCCCTGTTAGATTTAAGTTTAGAAAAATCATTCAAAAATACCTAGATACAGGGGCTAGGAAGATAGCTCCATGGCACAACTCTTGGCAAATGCAAGGTCATGAGTTTGAACCCTGGTCCTGTTAAAAAAAAAAAAATAAATAAATAAATAAATAAATAAATACTAGATACATGTTAAAGCTCTGTACATGGCCAAAATTAATAAAGTCATAATTGTTTGAAACATCTACTGAAAATGGGCTATGTGAATCATACTTGTTAATGCAACTGCCATCCTACCTAAGAATATGTGGTTGAAACCACCCTACAAAAGCTTAATCAAGTAAAGTGCTAAAAGTACGACATTTCTATTTCTGTCACTAAAAGATAAATATACATCTGAACTAAAATCAATTTAAATTTATATATTATAGAAGCTTAAAATCTTACTGTGCCACCTGAATATCCATTTAAGTATTTCCTTTTAAAACTGCTCACAAAAAAAAAAAATGGCATCAATCTAGGAGATACGCAAATGGATCACTGTAATATTAAATAAATTTATTACACAAATGTGAAAAAAATAAAAGTAAAAAAATAAAACTGCTCACAGAAGAATGAACATTCAACACAGTTAATTAAATTAAATACTGGCTCATATTAATTGAGTTAACATATTCATGTGAATAAACAGAATACTGTATGAGAAAATGAACAAAATAAAGATTGGGACTACAGAGAATTTTTTGAAGAGACTTGTTCTCTATTCAAATAATGTGGTTTAACTCAAAGCTTGTTTTTTTTTTTGTTTTGTTTTCCTTGCAGTATTTACCAATCTATGCCAATTTATATTTTCAGTACAGAGTCTCACTGTGCAGCTTGGATTTGTAGTTATCCTCCTGTCTCACCTCCCCAGCCCAGGGATTATAGGTGTGTGCCACAATACCCAGTCTTCTTGGCCAGCTCAGCACCCAGGGCCCACGCAGCATATAGTACTAAGGATCGAACCCAGGTCCTTGCACTTGCTAAGCAGACACTTAGACTGCTGAGCTATCTCTCCAGCCCACAATCTAGGCCTTCTTTCAAGAAACAAAACTAGTAATGAAAACAATTTTTCCTGTATTACTAGTAAGAAAAAAGCACTATAAGAACTCAAAGGAAAAGATCATCCTCAAAGTACCTAACAGGAAAAAACACACAAAAGATGACTCTAAGCAAATGTTAGCTAAATTTGTTAATATTCTAAAGAGAGAAGCATGCCAGATATTCAGCACATGTGCTCAACTGCAGAATACCAAGGAGTTCACATGGCAAGGGCAATGTATTGATTACCCAAGGTCTATTGTCTCCTGACTTACAAACCCCAGTTTGTAGGCAGCAGCTTTGTTTTCAGCGTACCACGAAACTGTACTTCCACTTTTACAGATAAGTGCAGCACAAAGCATTTTGTCAAAAAAATACAGAAGAAAGCTTTTGAGCATAACATGTGAAAAAACTCTAAAATGAACTACAATATCTGGATTACATCTTCTGCTTCTTGTGTTTCTTTTTCTAGCCAGAACACAGTTACCAATACTCTACCCACCACTGACAACTTTTAAAATAATGGTTATATAGAACAGTAGAAAAGTAGTCATTTGAAGCCATCAAATATTCCCATTATGACATTCCATAATGGGCAATCAGTGCAGAACTGAAATATCCACCTAAATTCATTCTTTAAAAAAAAAAAAAAAAAGTAAAGTGTTTACTGTGAGCCCTCACTATATTGTCACTCAAAGGAGCCACCCTGATTCTCTGTACCATATTACTTCGAAGATTTTGTTCTTTTGATTTGTTTCCTCCTCGTTTTGGTGGCCTGGGAGATGGAACCCAGGCCTTGCACAAGACAGGTAAGCATTCCACCACTGAGCTACATCTCAAATCCCTACACTACACTTCTGCAGTCAAAGGTATCCTCTAAAAACTTTGTCAGTGAATTTCACATTGAACATGTTTCTTTGTTAGGGGTGGACCCAACTTAATTAAACACAAGATGGGATTCTCCATTGCAGTTGTATAGCCACCACTAAAATTAAAAAATAGGATTGGTTTAAATTAAGTTATACTATTTATTACTGGTACTGAACATGAACCTTATTCAAAGCAAATGCACCATCTGTAAAACCAATAAGTTACAGATTATCTGCAGTAAAAGACATTTATATTTTTGTCTGTTTGTTCAACTAATCCATTACACTCTAATTCATCATAGAATTACGACTCTACTTAACAATAAGACCCCAAAGGCTCACAGATCCTATACTTGGATGTTGCAAAAGAAAATGCTATAAAGACTTCTAAAACTTTTTTTTTTTTCCCTACTCTAACTCACTGCAAATTGGAAACAAGTTAGTGTGTTAGTGTTGATGCATAAGCCATACTCCACTAATGATTTCCTAAGCTGTCTGAATGGTGCTTAAATATTCAGACAAAAAAGTTTTTGTAAAGACTGTTCTTGCATATGCTGACTAAATTTTGTGCTGCCAGCTTTCTCTTTATCTGCCACAAAACGAAACTAAAGAGATCAATTTGGAGAACAGCAGGAATTTTTTTTTTTTTTTTTTTTTTTTTTGTCTTTTTGAGACAGGGTCTCGCTATGCAGTTCAGGCTGGCCTTGAGCTCACTTTTGTAGCCCAGGCTGGTCTCGAACTCACACCGATCCTCCTGCCTCAGCCTCCCGAGTGCTGGAATTACAGGCGTGCGCCACCATGCCCGGCAGGAATTTTTTTATATCTTTTCAGTATCTGTATTAATTTTAAAAAGGTCCGTTTACTTTGTAGAAAGTTCAAAGGTTATTATATTTTAAAATTTAACAGATATAAAAATATGGCAACACTAATAGGTTTAGCTTTAAAAATTAGCTGAATATTTAGTTTCAAATGTTACTGACCAAAATTGAGGCAGAAATTAGAATTTCAAATAGTAATTTTATAGTAATTCATGGGGTTTTACAGCTAGAAATAAATATATGTATAAAATACTAGCAAACTACTTTTTCAAATGAAAATTGCAACCCATAATAATATAAGCCCTTTAATCTTGGGCACTGAAGCAACACGATGAATATTAATGAAACGACAGAAGAAACAAATCAGAACTGTGTCATACTTCAGAAAGGCAGAGGTGACTGCTAAGCTCTAAAGACCTTGCCTAGCAGAATACGTCTAAGCAAGAATAGTGCATCAATGTCAGACCTAGGAAAAATGTCCTAATCTAGTGTCCTCCTTTGGGAAGATGCAGGCCAGCTTACAGAAAATTATGGTTCTCACTCGATTGCGTTACAATGTAAAAAGTTGAAGATACACGCTACACTGAAAATAATACAGACCGAGATTAAAATACTAAAGTTTTAAATATCACAGGAGAAAAGGTTAAAAGAGGGAGAAATAGAAGAAGGAAGAAAGAAGGGGAAGATGCGGAGGAAGATGAGGAGAGGGCAAGTGTGGAGCTGAGAACAAGGAGGGTCTCCGCAAAGATAGCCAAGGACAATCAATGTAGCTGCCAGAACCTGTGCATCACTCTTAACATAATTTAACTTAGAAGATTATTTTCTTTTAAAAATAGCACTTCCACCTTAAGGAAGCAAGCTGTGGGGGATTAACCTTAACACTGTTGCTGTCTTCTTCTAATAAAATTTTAGCTTAAAAGTTTCCATGGCCTTCCCTCCACCATATTGGTAATAAACTAAATTCTTCTTCAGTTACTCTTTAGCTCTTCTTGAGAAAAGAACTCTCCTAAAATAAAATGGCTCAAAAGAGAAAAGGCAGATATTTATAGATAATGATTCTCAATATCTCAATATATAAATGGTTGATCGCTACAACTATAAATTTATAGTTTTATGTTGTTTAAATGATAAATCTAGTTTTTTAAATGTTAGTGTTTCAACAAAAATCTTTAACATTAAAATACAAATATAAAACCAATAACCATTTCTGAACTTAAATATTTTAGTAAGCTTTTCTTTTTATTGATGATTGTCTCCATTTAAGAAATTAAGACTACAAAGAAACTACTTTGTAAGGTCTGAGAAAAAAGAATAAGTATCCACTAGAAAAAAAAAAGAACATCTTTTTCCACTTAAACTCAATTCAGTTCACAAATTCCCAATTTTTTTTTTTTTTTTTTTGCGGGACCGGGGTTTGAACTCACGACCTTGCACTTGCTGGGCAGGCACTTGTGCCATGGAGCTATGTCCCCGGCCCCTCCAATTATTTTTAGAGGAACCAAAAAGTTACTGTGTAGATTAAAGGAAGCAGAATGTTGACTGTGGACTTCCACAAAAGTTGCAGATCTTCTAGGAAGGCCATAATATGCTCATCAACATTACTGTGCCTTGATTTTTAAGCCCAACAACTTCCCCTGAAAATCAAAACTACTATCATTATTTTGTTAACAAAACATGGGGCATCATATTATGCTTTTTATCCAAAAAAAAAAAAAAAAAAAAAAAAAAAAAAAAAAAAAAAAAAAAAAAAAAAAACTAATGGAGAAAGACTTTATGTTAGAAAAACATTTGTAACCTATGACAAAATTAAGACCCTCTGGCAATTATGAAAAATACAGAATAAAGATGATCAGAAGCATATGCTTTTAAGATATTATTACAGAAAAGCCAAGTCAGTTCTCATATTTCTTCTGATGGTCTCTGTGTCTTCTCCATATTTGCATGACATAACTACAAAAACATCTATTGGCCAGTACCTACTGAAATAGTTTAGGAATCCACAAGCAATAATCACCCCATTTTGGGAAATACTCATTTGGATACTGGAACAGAAGTTGTATAGCCTTAAAAAAAATATGTGAAATTCCAGGATTCAAATTCAAACACACACACATATATATATATATATATGTATATATACATATATATATATATATATGTGTATATTTATAAAAATCATTATATATTATTTTATAAAAAGCTATATCTTCAGTATTTCTAATAGAGAACACATAAGAGACACAACATATCTTATATTGTGAAACACATATCGTTAAACACTTTATGAAACTTAACAGGCTTTAACTAGAGGTGGGCACAAATGAGCGGGATGGGAGTCCAGTTACTGTTATGCCCATTTTTCTAGGAATGCTAAATCCCGGGTCTCATGTCAAGATCATGTTTCCTGACCCTTAAGAATTATGCAGGGCAGACTATTAACTTCTGAGATTGGTTTCTGAATTGTTTCACTTTGCCAGAGTTGAATTAAAGTCATAATTATGTACTTTAATAATTTAGGAATAGGCCTTTGGACATAAATATGGACAGTAATCAGTGGGAAATTATACAACTTCCAAGTGTACATAAATTTCTAAACTAGTCTGAAACCATGCAGAAAAAGCAACTAGCTACTTACCTTACTCTAATCAAGACTCAACAGAAGGGCAAAAACAAGGGAAGAAAATGCAAAGAGAAGTTCACTGTCACGCCTTTAAAAAAAACTCAAAATAATTTCTTACTCTACCTATTTGACAATATTATGAGGAAATATAGGGTGGTCACTGTCTTCTACTGAACATATACAGGTTTTGAAGGAATGGATTAAACTGATTGTTATGGTTTATGTCTAGTTGTCCCCCCAAAGCCTCATGGAGTCACTGGGCGGGGATTTCTAGAGTATGAGACTTGATCCATGATCCCTGGGATTATAGGTTTTAGTACTGATGGGATTATGGGTGGAAGTACTTCTGGGATTATGGGTGTAGCCTAGGGCGGGAGCTAAGGCGGAGAGCCTGAATGTAATATAAGGAGAGACAGAGAGACAGACTGGAGCTCTAGCTGTTGCTGCTGCTCTGCTGCCGTGTTGGTTGGCTACCTCTGCCACCATTTTGTTGCTGTTCCGCCGCCATGAACTGGATGCTCTCTGCTCTGTTCCACTCAGCCTTGGGCCAGCCGAATATGGACTGAAACCTCCACAAACTGTGAGCTAAATAAACCTTTGTTTCCTTCACTTTGAGTGTTGGGTATTTGTTCCAGCAACGAGCAAAAAGTAACTAAAACACTGATCACTAAAAAGAAAATACTTCTAGTTACAGAAAAAGAGACAAGCAAACTAGAATTTAAACAATATGAATTTAGAAACTTCATGGTACAAGTTAGGATGGGTTATATAGAAACATCCATGAAAAACATATTTTTCTGTAAAGTCAAAGAACAAAACAGTATCTAGAATTATTCTTAGTAAAATTACAAAAACCTGCTTCAAGAAAAAAGATGTAGATACATATTTTTTCTATTCTTATGGCTAAGCAAAACTAAAAACCTTGGGTGACATGCATCAAATAAATGTAAGAAGATCTAAAGATGGACAGAACAAGGCAGATGGGTTGAGATATGGGAATGACAGGGACAGTATAGTGCTGGATGCCCTGGGTTCCTCTTGGACTCCTATTTTCAAATGAGTAACAGAACAACTTGGTTGCTAGAAAACAGTGGTGATACAGAACAAAAAAGGGTCAAACTAAAGCTAGTTTTCTGGAAAAGAACCAGGGAAGGGCCAGTATGTGAATTCAGAAAATGTTTAGAAAGATAGTGCCCCATTCTAGGCAAAGCCTGAGACCTCCAATCCTGTCCCCATCCATGCCAACAAAAAGCTTAAAGTTCTACCTTCAATAGGACATAGAAAGGCATCTCAATACCTGCCCTCAAAAGAGTAGCTTTAAAGGTAAACAGGGGAAAGCCAGGAACACCCCAAATCTAAGGTGTTAGAGAAGATCAGTGGATGTCTATGCCAAGATGACACGCTGCCGTAATGGTTTGCGTCTAGATGCCCCCACTTCCCGCCTGAGCCTCATGTAGCCCTAGGGTAGGTTTCTAGAGTGTCATGACTCACTGAGGTACAATGCTAGGGTTATGGGTGTAAGTGCTACCTACCCACACCCTGGGGTGTGTAGCAAAAGGGACAGAGGGAGCCTTCTTTACTCTGTTCCCCCTTTTTGCTTGTGGCTTTTGCTGTTTTCAATTACCATGAATGACTGCCTTTGCCATGTGCCACTCTGCCTGGGAGCCAGCCAAGTATGGATGCAAACCTCACTCAAACTGTGAGCTAAATAAACCTTTCCTTCCTTGGGCCTGGCAGGATGGTTCAGTGATCTAAAGCGCTTGCTTGGGAAAGCTTGGGCGGCTTCAAGGACTGCGGTTCGATCCCTGGCACCACATGCTGAGCCAGCCCTGCCCTCGAGGTGGGCTGAGCCAGCCATAGAATGAGTGAATAAATAAAGGTTCTGAAACAAGAAAAAAATAAATAAAATTTTAAAAAAATTAAAAAAAATAAACCTTTCCTTCCTTAATTCTAGAAGTTATGTGTTTTGTCTTAGCAACAAGAAAAAGTAACAAAGACATATAATTACTGGAAAAAAATTATAGGGCAATCATCATAAATATGTTCCAAAGAACAATCAGAAAATGTATACTTCATGAAACACAGTATAGGTAAAGAATTCAAAATTTCCAGCAAATGAATATGAAGATAGATATTTCATTCTACAGTGAGAGGTATATGTCCACAAAGCACGCCCCGAAAGCCAGAGGCTCACTCCTTTCTTGCATTTACTCCAGTAAACTAAAATTGTTGAGATACACTATCCTAGGCCAGACAGTGACCTTTCTGAGACAAAAAAAAAAAAAAAAAGTGAAATCTACTTATGTGAAAGGCTGACACAACAAGGGAGTCAAAACTTGATTGATATTTATTAACATGAAGGAATGAGGTTAACACATTCTTAAATTTTAATCTAAATAGGGAGAATGTCAAAAAAACTTGATGGCTTCTTATGTTGAAATGGACTGCTTTTTAACCTGAAACTGTAAAATGATTTTTACAGTAACATCACTTCTTCTGGAAGTATGTGGAAAAAAATCTCTAAAATATCCAAATCTTTCCTGACATTCAATAAATAAAATATAAGCAGTACTTCCAGCAACTAGGCCTTAAGATTTGCTTGAAATTCTCAGAGGACATGAATGTGGAGAAAAGAGAATTTAATGTAAAAGGTAGAGAGCACTGGTAGTTTTTCTGTCAGAAGGTAAGAAGCAAAGGTCTTGCTAGCCAAAAGGATGTGCAAAGCAGAGGTGCCAATAATGACTCCCGCTGAGGTGGAATATTGCTCTTATGTATCAACGCAGGGCTTCTCTCACATTAGAAATAACCACTTAACTACATAAAAGCAAGTAAAAGTTTGGCAAACTATCTAAGAAAGAAAGACGCTTGCCCTGACCCAGCATAATGGCTACACAGGCAGCAGAGCCAACGAATTCCCATGGCCGCATCATGCAATGAGAAACACCCTGCATCCTTTTGTGGGTCTTCTGACAGGCAAACATTGGAGTATGAATCTCATGGTGAGAAAACCGCAAGAATAAAGAAATTCAGCACACCTCTATAGCATAATCATCCTGAATGCTTCATAAATAGCAGTGTCCTAAAGTAGAAACAAATACTGACCAAAAATACAAAAGAGGTAATATCCCAGAACACATGTAGGAAGACTGGAACCATGGTTCATGGATAGCTGATCGCTGGGGCCTCCTCTGGAGGGGGTTGCAGTCTCATTTGCGGGAAAAACCACAGTGCCACCTCCCAGTCATTCTGCTCCACAACCACATCAGCAGCTGCTCCCCCTATAGGAAACCGGAGTCATGGTATGAGGACTTGGACTGGGAACATTCTGTGAGCCACTCTCCCATGGGGCTGAGGAAGTGCTTTGCCCCTGCAGGCCAGTAAGTCTTATAGGGTCACTGCAAGAGCTTACAACCCTGGCAGGCCAGTTAGATGTCAGGCTGGACTTGCAGATAAAGTTGTAGCGTTGTACCAAAGTTCCTGTCTTAATTTTGATATGAATGGACTGAGTTATGAAAACATCGGCTAAGAACTACTTGTGAATACAAGCAACTTCTAGAATCTTTTAGCTTTCCACTTATGGTCGGTAAAATGCTGATTGAAGTGGTTTTTTCATATTTTTTTTTATTTTAAAGAGATTTTTTTTTTAATTTGAATTTAAACATACATATAAGGGCTTAGATTCATTTCAGAAAGTAACTAGTACAGTAGTCGCATATTCAAGAAAAAATGCACCTCTAACATGTTCTATGCTAAAGCTCTTGTTCTCTGATCACTGAATTAAGTTCTAGATTGAATTTTAATTCTCAAACATTTGATTCTAAGCAGTGTGCATAAAGTGTAGAGATAGCACCTCTTTTATTTTATTTTATTTTATTTTATTGTTTCAGAATTTTTGTTTGTTTATTTATTTATTTTTATGGCCGGCTCAGCCTGCCCTGAGGGCAGGGCTGGCACAGCATGTGGTGCCGGGCATTGAACTGTGGTCCCTGCAGCCGCCTAAGCTTTCCTAAGCAGGCACTTTAGACCACTGAGCCATCCTGCCGGGCCCTAGATAGCACTTCTTAAAAGGACACAGCACAAAAAATTCTTTGGAAATAAATTCATGGAACAAGCCACTGTCAATCTTATTTTAATAAAAATCATGACATTTCCTGATTTAAATTTTGATTTTTAAAGGGCTCCTGCCATATTCTAAGACATTTTTAAAAGAGTAAAAAATAAATGAGATGTCTGTAACTGAATCACTTTGACCTCCATACTAATGGGCTTTCCCAATCCATTTCCTTTCTTTTCAGTTCATGTGGAGTAGCATTTTACATTACTAATTAAGTAGGGATATCATAAAACCTTAAAATGAACATGTATCATACTAGATGAATATGAAAAAGAAAAGCTTATGATGATAATCATGAGTATCTTAGTATTTTTCAAAACATGGAAATTGCTGTGTGATTTATATGCATACTTCTATTTCAAATCTAACTGGAAAAGCAAATTAATAAGGCAGATATGGCTTTAGGCAGAATATACCAATACCATAACTTCACAGCCAAAATGATTGTTCTGAATGACAGGTTGAGTTAAGATTAAAGAATGCGCATATTTCATTATTTAGACTTCAAAGGCATTATCTTTAGGCTGAAGAATAACAGCTTTCCACATTACTAACGTTTACTTAAAATTAACTTATAAGGATAATATAAGCTCTTCATAACTAAGTACAATAGCATATTATTTTTTGGGGTTTTTTATTTTATTTATTTTTTTTTCTTGTTTCAGAACCTTTATTTGTTTATTCACTCACTTTTATGGCCGGCTCAGCCCACCCCGAAGGCAGGGCTGGCGCAGCATGTGGTGAAGGGGATCGAACCACAGTCCCTGAAGCCGCCCAAGCTTTCCCAAGCAAGCGCTTTAGACCAATGAGCCATCCTGCCGGGCCCCATAATTTTTTTTTTTTTTTTTTTTTTTTTTTTTTGCAGTACCAAGGATTGAACTCAGGACCTTGCGCTTGCCAGGCAAGCACTTATTTTACTGAGCTATCTTCCTGGTCCTCAATAGCACATTAGACTTAGCGAAAAGTAATAAAACTACATTGGTATTGTATGAACTGAGTATTCCCTCTGTATTTCCAGGAAAAGGGGGATTAGGCTATAACTTACTTCAGAATTGAATTTAAGTATACAATAATATATATTAGTATCAATGATTTTAAGATGCATTGTTTTTACTTTACATGGAAAAACAATCTTGGTTAAAATTTTAACTTCCAACTTAAATGCTCATAAGGAATACTTTCATATGCCTCAAAACAGAAAACAATGGCATAGTTCGAAGACAGTCTTCCAGACCCATAAAAGCTGAAAAATGGGGCCGTGATTTCTGGTAACCTGTTCTTATACAAGGGGTGATCAAATTTATCTCTGTGTCCTGCACAATGAGATACATAGGGCTGGAAGAAGGGGTGATTGCCAACTCCACCCTGGTCAGTGACTGATCGCTCCTCCTTGGCCCACTGGGATCCAGCAGGAGCGGGGAGGTCTAAATTAGGAAACTCTCTCAATTTCAAATTTACCACAGGTAAAAATTAAGGAAAAATTCTCTAAGAAAGAATGTATACAAAAGACAAGAATGTACAAATTAATATGATCTTTCAAAACAATGTAGTATGTTACGCCTTGGAAAAATTATTTTTGAGATTCATGTATCTATACAAGTGTCTTAGTTACTTTTTACTCGTTGGTGGGACAAATACCCAAAACCCAAAATGAAGGAAGGAAAGGTTTATTTAGCTCACAGTTTGTGGAGGTTTCAGTCCATATTTGGCGAGCCCAAGGCTGAGTGGAACATAGCAGAGAGCATCCAGTTCATGGAGGCGGAACAGCAACAAAATGGTGACAGAGGTAGCCAACCAATCAGGGCAGCAGAGCAACACCTCCAGTCTGTCTCTCTTTTAAATTACATCAGGCTCTCTGCCTTAACCTATCCGCCTCAGGCCACACCCATAATCTCAGCAGTACTCAGACCATAATCTCAGCAGTACTAAAATATGTAATCCTAGGGGATCATCATTCAAGTCTCAAACTCTAGAAGTCCCGCCCCGTGATTGCATGAGGCTTTGGGGAAAACTAGACATAAACCATAACAACAAGTAACATTAGGCTAACTTCATTTTTTTTTTTTTTTTCTTGTTTCAGAACCTTTGTTTGTTTATTCACTCATTTTTATGGCCGGCTCAACCTGCCCCGAGGGCAGGGCTGGCGCAGCATGTGGTGCCAGGGATTGAACCTCCGGTCCCTGAAGCCGCCCAAGCTTTCCCAAGCAGGCGCTTTAGACCACTGAGCCATCCCGCCGGGCCCCTAGGCTAACTCCATTTTAACATGTTTTTCTATTTTCCTTTTTCTTTTCTTCCGACTGTAACAGCCCTGTCTTCTGAATCCAGAAATGGCATACAGTATAGTCTTCAACACATATTAAGATGATTACTTTTCCAGATATTTTCCTTATAAATACAGTCTGCAAAATGTTTCTCATAGGAAACTAATTATCATGAGTTCATAGTTTGCAAAGAATCTTTTCCTTTACTTCTTCAGTCATGTGTTCTTCTGTTCTCTAATGAATTCATATTCTGCTTTAGAGAATATACATATTTATACTTGAGAATGCAAGCCAGACTTATTTATGGCTGAAATGCATGTACTTGTAAAATTAATGCTTAAACATGTACACTATGCACAAGCTAATTCAGCCTCCTTTACCTCCAAGGATTTGAATCTCTATTGCTTTTCTCCAGCCCCTCAAATAATTCTATAATGATGACAGAGAAACTTTTGTTATAAAACTTTAGAAGGTAAAACAAGTTGCAATGTAAACGAAAAATCAGTTCACACATTCATTGCCTCCTTTGTTTCCTCAGGGCACCTTTAAGATACCATCAAGATGTCACAGAAAAGAAAAAACTGAAAAACAAGGATCTAGAAAGTTGAAACTCTGGAGAAATTAGAAAAGAAACTCAAGGATTAACTAGTATACTAATCATATTGCACTTTCAGATGTCATTCAAATCTTAACATACAGAGATTATTTTCTCATGGATTTACAAAACACGACACATAAAAACTAAGGATGGCTGGTGAGATTGCTCAGTGGATTAAAATATCTGCCCAGGCAGGTGCAAGGGCTGGGGGGTCAATCCCCAGCCTGTGGGGCCAGCCCCTCACCCAGGGCACACAGATGCAATGTGACATGCTCCTATAATCCCAGCACTTGGCAGGATGAAAACAGGGGAATCACTATGAGTCCAGCTTGTGTAGTGAGACCCTGTAGACCACTGGTTCTCAACCTTTCTAATGCCATGACACCGCAATACAGTTCCTCATGGTGCACTGACCCCAAGCCAAAAAATAATTTTGGTGGCTACTTCAAAACTGTAATTTTGCTACAGTTATGATTCGGAATGGCTTTAGGGACCCTGTGCTTTGGTCGTTTGACCCCCACCGGGATCACAACCCACAGGTTGAGAACTGCTGCTGTAGACCTATACTAAATACATTAAAAAAAAAAAAAAGACCTAAACTAAACTAAGGAAATCTGTTTTTACCCTATGAAAAGAAAATTTTTTTTGAGTAAACTAATATTTTTAATGCAGCTTTACCATGTGGCTCCAATTGTAGCTTCCAATTAGATAAAAGTACCTGAGACTGTCTCTATTACTAGTTCTTCAAAATTTTATTAGGCTCTTGCAATATTTTGTTATATCAGAATTAGATACTGAATATAAAATGTGTCACTGAAACCAAAGTATAGACTTATCACTGAATAACTTGTATGACCATTTTCTTTGTTTAGAATGCCACTGAAACTCAATAAATGCCAAACACATCAGAGTACAGTAACTATAATATTTTAACTGTATTTTACTATTTTCACTGCAATTGAAACATAAACCCTTATACTCTCTTTTATAAAATTTGCTTCCATGGAATGATTTGTGGCATGCAGTACACTACTACTAGCAAAAGGAAATACCAATGACATCATTTATCCAAGAGATAAGCTTGCCTATTAAAGAACAATACTAGCAGTGTTTTACATTTTCTCTAACCTGACTTGTTGAATAAGTACTGAAGAATATTTTTGTGCACTATAGTGAAAGCTATTGGAACCACTCTTAACTGTTTATATATGAATGCATAATTCAAATGCTTAATAAACCAAATGACTTAATAACCAAACTGCTTTTTTTAAAAAAAAATCTAGTGTGCATTATTTATCAACATAAAGAGTTAAGCCAGTTTTACATTCAGCAAAACTCAATCTGCAGATTCAGCAAGGACAGATACATTGTTAAATTACTCTCACCCACTTCCCTTAATAAAATATATCATCTATAAAGTGTATTGATAACTCCTACAAGTAATGCATAGTTTCATTATATAGTACAAGAATTAAAAATAATACATGAAAAAAATAAATAAAATAAAAATAAAAGTAATACATGAAATTTAGCTACCAAAGTCTGTTTTACAGACAACAGAAGACAACCCAAGGATAGAATAATTCAAGTTTTCTTACAGTATAGCAAAAGCCACACTAGAAACTACAGCAAAATGAACAACAGACATGCAGCACTTTGGGCTCAGCTTGAATCATAATTTGATTCTTCCACATTGGCTCTGCAACTTGCAGCAAACTTTCTAACCTCATTTATCTCATCTATCACCAGAGAGCAGTGGGTTCTCACAGAGCCAAAGTGAAGATTAAGCCAGATAATTTATATGCAAATAGCAGGTGTCCAGAGCCTTCTCCATGTTAACTATTTTAATTGCAAATGTTCTACCATTGCAATGCATAACTATATAAAATGCTTTAGGTTTTTTCATTCCTGGAAATACCTTAACTTCTCAAATAAGTTGGGCCAGGCTAATGTGCAACCGTAAGTCTCATCTGGCACAAAGCGCATCTGGTTGGCTTAGCATTCTAGCCACAACCAGATGTCGGATTACACAGAACAAAACGCTTTCTTTTTCTACTGTGGCTGACCACTAAATTGAGTAATGTTAATTATCAGAGAGCTTAGCACTGGGAAATGTGAAAAACATGTTTTGAATTTAATACAAAGAGCTTGTCAAAGCAAGAATCTGGTAAAATTGTCTCTCAAGTTAAAAAATCTATATCTCAGAGTATTAACATTATGTATTTTTATATTTTGCATTTTTGTCCCAGGACTACAAAGGATCCAAATGAATGGAAATGTGTGAAAGTAAATTAGCATTGTATTTGGCTCACTGAGCAGTTTTCAAGCCATGGAAATACCTCTATGAATCTCCATAAATATTTTATGGTCATCATAAATTCCAAATTCAATAATCACCTTGTGTCTTACCTGTACTATACAGGCCATGACAAATACAGTTACAATTTGGTGCTAAGAGCGTACCTAGAATTCTTACAGAAATATGTCCTTAACAAGAAGTATACGGAGTTGTGATCATGCTAATTATAATTAAGTTGATAGCCTGACACCAACTGAAAAGGTGTATGCAAGCTGAGATGTTACTCTTCCTACTATAATCGTTTATTCAATGTAAAATCACAATCTATTATAATCTAAAATTGTTTTCTTTTTTTATTTTCCTCAATGAAGAAGCAGCCCTGATTCCAGAAGTTCTTGATACCTAGGATTCACACTTGCGTGGCCTCAGAGAATGCTGTCTCTTTTCATATAGGTAAGCAAATGTTATTAAACATTTACAGAAAAAGTTCAGGAAAAGGTTTAGCAAAGACTTCTGCTCAACTGTTCAGCAGAGGTGTGCTCATCACATTGTGAGGGCATCTCAGTTGCCTGTCCTGATTTTATCCTTTATGTGGTATTCTCACGTGTACCTCCGACATTGTAATACAAGGACACTCACAGTACAGTGGAACTACAAAAGACAAAGAAGCTTTCTGACTGAGTCATTAAGTATTACTCTGATACTTTTTGCCTTGATAATTGAAAAACTGAGTGTATTTTTCTCTTTGACTCTTTCTCTATTAGCAGACACCTTTAGCAAAGGACACAAGTGAATGTGGCATTCATTTAGCGTACCCACTGTATTAAGATTTTTGCAATTCAGTGTGGTCATAAAACATGGTGCATTAGTCGGGCGTGGTGGCGCACACCTGTAATCCCAGCACTCGGGAGGCTGAGGCAGGAGGATTGGTGCGAGTTTGAGACCAGCCTGGGCTACAAAAGTGAGCTCAGGACCAGCCTCAACTGCATAGCGAGACCCTGTCTCAAAAAGACAAAAAAAAAAAAAAAACATGGTGCATTGAAAGACCACTCTAGTCACTGGCAGCAGCATTTAGAGGCATACGTTGGAAAAATAAATATTTAAATCAGGAGAACAAAGTGTCAAATGGCATGACTATATATTTTTTCAGATAAACTGTTTTAAATTCACCTGAATTTAATAGATTTATTTTTATATTTCTGCAGTCCAAAAGGAAAGCCACAAGAGCAAAACAGAAAGATGTTATTCCTCCAGGTACAGGAACAACTACCAAGCCATGTTCTCTCTGTGTACAAGGTATTTTACAGACACTGTATCTTTTCTCCAGAGCAGGCATCACTACAGCCTGGGCAAAGGCCCCGTACACCCACCAGGCTATTGGATTTCATTGTTACGTATTACATACATATATTCTTTAGCCAAGGATTATTATTTTTCCTTCAGAGAAATTGCTTCCATTTTTAACTATCAATTTGTTAAGCCGATTATTTAAGGAATGTGCTCTTTTCACTGATATAAACAAGGGCGAGAGAGACAACTTAGCAGACTAAACGTCTGCTTAAGCAAGCGCAGGTGACCAGGGTTCAATCCTTGGCACTGCATGCTCTGCTGGCCCCGCCCTCAGACATGCTGAGCCAGCCACCGAGTCCAGAAGTAGAGGCACATGCCTATAATCTCAGCAGGGAGGAGGCTGAAAATAGGATTACTACAAATCCAAGCTGCATAGTGAGACCCTGAACAAAATACACACATACATACATATGTACATGCCATAGCAGAAACTTGCTTATCATTGTAAGCAGTCTTAGTACAGAGGCTGGTGCAGAGCAGGTGCTGTGGACTAAATCAAGGGTCCATAACATGGACTGCTGCAGCCCTAACCCACACTGTAACTGCATTGAAGGTAAAGATTCTACAGAAGTGATTTAGATATAGTAGGTCATAAAGTTTATAAGAAAAAGCTTTCATTTCCTTTCTTTACCAATACTCTTCTCAATACTCTGTTCACCAAATGTGTAAGAGCTTTTCTCACACCAAGCAGTTCTCCAAATCTCCCACCTAATAAGGTGTCCAACTCAATTCTGATCTTGTCCATCCAGTTTAAAAGCCGAGACCACAGAGGATAAGGGCTCAATCCCACAATGCCCCTGCCTGCCAGCCAACAGCTTTAGACAGCAAGCCTACATTTCCTGTGATTCTGATCAATCAGCTGAAATTGAGAGCGTCCCAGTAGCTTCTCCTGGGGTTAAACAATTTGTTAAAATGGCTCCCAAAACTAAACAAAACAAAGCTTAATTGCTAGAAAAACAATTAATTATGAATGTATACAACTCATAAAAGGCCAGATTGAACAAATGAGCATATGAGAGAGAGGCACAGAGGTCCAAGGTCTCTGTAAACCAACCATAACTCCTAGACTCTCCATTTGGCCACAAATTGGAAGTGCATCACATTTGGATTTTCACGGAGATTTTTTTTTTTTTAAGAATTTTACTTTTTTATTTATTTTTTTTTTTTTTTCTTGTTTCAGAACTTTTTTGGAGCCGGGCGTGGTGGTGGACGCCTGTAATCCCAGTCCTCGGGAGGCTGAGGCAGAAGGATCAATGAGAGTTCAAGGCCAGCCTGGGCTACAAAAGTGAGCTCAAGACCAGCCTGAACTGCATAGTGAGACCCTGTCTCAAAAAGACAAAAAAAAAAAAAAAAAAAACTTTTTTGGTTTATTTATTTATTTTTATGGCCGGCTCAGCCTGCCCTGAGGGCAGCGGTGGCACAGCATGTGGTGCCGGGGATCGAACTGCGGTCCGTGAAGCCGCCTAAGCTTTCCTAAGCAGGCACTTTAGACCACTGAGCCATCCTGCCGGGCCCCTCCATGGAGATTTTAATAAGCATAATTGATCAAATCATTTCCCACTGGTGACTGAGGTGATCTCTTGGCCTTCCTTGGAGTTTGGCAGGTGAGACTGAATTCTTCTGCTCTCTAATTATATGGCTGGTTCCCTTTACAACCAGTTTGGATATGTGGCCATCCAGAGCAACCCAAAAGTTGAGTTAGACATTTATAACCTGAGAGACATCAACGGTTAAGGATTTAATTCACTAATTAGTACAGAGATTCTGATGGTTTAGGTGTTGTGTGTAAGAAAACTGGGACTGAGACTGTCTATTTCTTACTGTCCCATAAGGGTGAAGCTCTTGTAGGATTAGTGGTCTCTCAGAAGGGAGGCCAGAGAGCTCTCACAAGCTGCACTGAGGAAAGACTGCGAGCAAGGAAGACATCCGCAAGCCAGGAAGAGGGCGAGGAGGGACTTCTTATTTTTATGACTGTGACCAAATGCATTTCTGCCATGGAAGCTTCCAAGACAGTAATATTTTGTTATAGACTAACATTATGTATAATAAAAGATTTGTTTGATAGTTGAATAAATACAGAAAAGAGGCCTGTTTCCTCTAAATTCATTTTTTTAAAGAGAAAGAATAGCACTGAATTGAATATCCTTGCTTTCACCAGCTTTTATTCACACCACTGAAAGAACAATGTAATTTGTCTAACAAATGAGGTTAAAAAAAAAGGGAAAGATAGAGCCTCTGCCTCCTTCTCCTCTCCTGTCTTTAAGGCACCTTTCTTTCCTTGTCTTGATGTTCCCACACACCTCCTATGCCTATAGAGAGCTTTGGGGTACAGACTGGATGACGGGGTGCACTGCTCATCAGGGTACTGCCACTAATGAGTTTATAGCTGAACAGCATGCTGGAGAGGAAGCTTGGTGGGAGGTCACTGGGCGGGGAAGGCGGGTCACCTTCCCTCTTTCCTTGACCTCTCTTTGCCACTCACTGCCAGGTCTGTCTGCCACATTGCCCTGTTTGGAGCCAGCCAGCCACAGACTAAAGCTCTACAAACTACAAGGCGAGATAAACTTCTCCTCCTCTGAGTTTTTGGTGTCTCAGAAAAGGGAACCCAACTAGGACAGGCACCTGGAGAGAAACAAGGACACAAGAATTTCACTTGTGGACTTTCAGTAGTGCCACCCTAGGTAGGGCCCCTGTGTGGTTGGCACTGCCTAGTCTCAGGATGCCCTAGGGGTTCCCTCAGGCCATGTGTGCAATGTACATTCTGCAGCCACAGCCCCACCATCCTAACCTCATCAGTGAACAAATTCTCATTTATCTCTCAATTCAATGAAAATTCAGGCATGGGAAATGAATGGGTTTCATTGCTGGGCTCAACCAGACAGTATTACAGTTATTTCAAGGTATAATGACTTTTCAAAGTCAGATGTAAATGTAAATTGTTTAAATATTTCAAGACATGGAAGGGAGGTCAGGGCAGGGGAGGGCAGGGGAGGAGAGGGGAGGAGAGGAGAGGGGAGGGGAGGAGAGGAGAGGAGAGGAGAGGAGAGGAGAAAGGAAAAGGGAAAACAAAGAAGCCCTGTCTGTTGACCTTTTACATAGGCTAGTGTTCTATTAGATCGTATTAAAGGCGGACACATTTGCATTCATTCACACCTAAGTATTCATAGAATAGCACTAAATTTACATTATATGACAGAAATACTTTGTACAGATTTTTGAAGTTTAGCATAAGAAGTATTAGTCTGATATTTTTATATCTACAGGAAAATACATAAAATATGTATCTTCCTTTAACTCATTTTCAACAAACTATCACAGATAGCGTGCCTCTTAGTAGACAGATAATAACAAACAGCAAAATTAAACCATAACAATTGCTCAACAAAGCATGATTACAATGTCAGAAAAATACTTATTGGGGACAGTATCTTTTGTTTCTATACTACAGACATTTCTCAATCACACTATTACATATACTTAACTATAAGAAACATAAACATAAAATAAACATTTTCATTAAATATTCCACTTTTTACTAAATGAAAAGGATAAGTGATTCAGAGGTTTCTATCCTGCTTCTTGACTAGAAATTTTTAAAAATAAATATTCTCCAAATACATTGTATCTATGTTGAGCAGAGACAGCAACTGTAACTATTTTTAGTACAATAATCCTTTTATATATTTAATGTTCTATATATTCTAAATTAAACAGACTCACTCAAGGCTTAAGACTTTCCTTGTCCGTGATAAAACTCACTTAATAGAACATTAAATAAGACCTTAACCCTAAATGAAAAAGAATAAACAAAAAGAAAAACAAGTATTACAATTCTTTCTACCACTTTTTAAATATGTTTTCAGTGAGAACAAAATGTCTTCCTTCCGTATTAATTGTCACAGATTCCCAAAGGTCACAATCAGAAGTTATTTTAGAAATGAGAAAGAATGGTCAACAAAAACGAAAAAGGTAGTAGAAAAAATAATCCTTTAAGATATAATGAAGGCAGAACATCCGCAGGAGAATTGTAACAGACTGCTCAGTGTCTCGTGCAAGCACGTGACATGCCATTAAGGAAATGTAATTAAGGACAAGGGGACTGTACTACTCTCCCCCACACACACTTTTGGGTAACTTTAGCTGCACATATGGAGCATTTTGCTTCACTTCTGGTTTACTTTCTTTTAATCAAAGACCCCCACTGTAATGCCTTCACACAGGGCCCAGTGTTGTGGTTACCATGGAGACCATAATTCTGAATGTCCTAACTTGTGTGATTAAAATTTAGCACAAAGTAACATTGATAGTCTCCCCCGTCTCCACTACCACCAATATCCAATTCTAATTAGCAGCACAATAAATGGTTTGGAAGGAATAAAGCTCTGTGGTCACCACAGACTCAACTGCCAGTGATTCACAAGGCGTCTCAGAAACAATGTATAGTGACGGTTCTCCTTGACAAAGCGCCTGCTTCAAACAGAAGAATTAATGCTAGTTGACTTTCTCTTCACCTCAGAAAAATAAAGAATAGCATTCTCCTTTTTATGTACTGTATGAGATTTTTGTCAGTTCTTACTTCTTTATACCATGTGACTGTTCAGCTGAAGTAAAAGCCCATTACAATGGTCTAATATGCTCAGGTAATAAATAAAGCCATACAAAACTTGAATTCTTCACAACCACTTACAATAATTACAGTCATTTTTATAATAATTGTACTGCCTTCTGCAACATGAAATTAACCCTTGCAGATATATTAACAATGAAGGCATGCCATAAGCTAAGGGATTGGTAATGAAGGTTAAAAACTGAGCTGCACTTTTTTCCTCTTTTCTTCCTTTTGATGAGCACTCTTGCCGAAGCTGATAAACTCTCAGGACTACATTAAGGAAATGTATCCGTCCTTGCTGATTATTCTGATTTGCTAAAAAAAAAAAAAGTCACTGTGTGCTATGTAGGGGCCTCTGCGCTGGCTGTCTCCCCGCCTTAGGATTCGCTGTTCAACTTTCAACACAAATTTACTGCATTCAGCAATATAGCATTTTGGAAATACTACCTGCTCATTCTGGTGAGTGTTTCTCCAGCTTGTAATGTATCAGGTAAGAACAAATGTGATGGCATTCCTCTCCACTCCTGAAGAGCCACACTAGCCCGTTCAGGTACATGGAATAAGAGGGACAATTTTCATTATTAAACATTTAGTGTCAGAATGCCCAAATCATTAACTTTAAAACCCTTCATTGTTAAGAGTAGAAATGGGGGCACATGGAGCTTATACAAAATTGTAAACACATCTGTCATTGGAATGCATATGTGTACCTTAGATGTTTATTATTTTTAATAATTTATTCAAGAATAATATATCTCTTACTCACTATTAACATAGTTTTCTGCTTTGAATCACAAACCTGAATAATTTCTTTTTTTTTTGGAAGAGAGATTTTATTTATTTATTTGTTTGTTTGTTTGTTTGTTTATTTATTTATTTAGTTGTTTATTATGACCAGCTCAGCTTGCCCTGGGAGTGGGGTTGGCGAAGCATGTGGTGCCAGGGATCGAATCATGGTCTCTGCAGTTGCTTAAATTTTTCTAAGCAGGTGCTTTTGATGGCTGAACCGTCTGGCCAGCCCTGGAAAGGAGATACTGGCTGTTGTGTATGTATGGATTTTCTTGTTGTTCTTTTTGGGGTTTTTTGTCTTTTTGAGGCAGGGTCTCCATATGCAGTTCAGGCTGGCCTTGAACTCACTTTTGTAGCCCAGGCTGGTCTTGAACTCACACCAATCCTCCTGCCTCAGCCTCCCGAGTGCTGGAATTAAAACCTGAATAATTTTAAATATGTAGGACACACAATATTTGTAAAATATACTTCAAAATATTGAAACAGGAATTTAAATAATATGGTATATTACTGTTTGGTTATATAATACTTCACATTTAATATTGTATTTTACATCTTTGATATAATGCATTAAAGTGTTCTTTATTAATAGTACAAATTTTTTTTAATTGTTTCAGAACCTTTGTTTGTTTATTCACTCATTTTTATGGCCGGCTCAGCCTGCCCCGAGGGCAGAGCTGGTGCAGCATGCGGTGCTGGGGATCAAATCGTGGACCCTGAAGCCACCCAAGCTTCCCCAAGCAGGCACTTTAGACCACTGAGCCATCCCGCCGGGTCCCAATAGTACAAATTTTCAGAGTCAAGGCTAACAACAATGTTATTGGGTAATTATTAATAGTTTATATATATATATATATATATATATAAATTTTTGTACAAGGGATTGAGCTCAGAAATTTGCAGGCACTTATGCCACTGAGCTATCTCTCCAGTCCCCCAAAAATATTTTTTAAAATCATTTGTATCCCTCAGAGTTTCACATAGTTCATGAAAATGTTACACATTTTTTAACTCAAATTCTGCCTATGAACTGAAGTAAGAAAACCTTCCTTCACACCAGTTTAACCATTAGATAAATAATAATTTTAATGATCTCTGAATTCACAGACAACTTCCAATTCCATATGCTTTCCACTTACAAGTACACGATTGTTGTATCCTATAAATGGTGCATTCAGGAGTTTTGTTTCTAATTAGAATATGTGAATAAATCAAGCAAACCTAGAGTAAGTTATTGTTTCCATTGCCTTTACAAAGAATGAAGGAGGAAATTGCATGGACTATGGGGATGGCAGAGGTGAAGTGGGGAGAGTCACAGACACAACTGAAAAGTGAAAAGGTATAAGGGACGGAGAGGAGAGGGAAAGGATAAGAAGAAAGGAGAGGATTCCTTTATTTCCAATTCTCTACATCAGATCTAGTCTGGTTGTTTAAACTACAGCACTAAGGCCAGAAGAGGTCAAAAACTTGGTGAGGACAACAGGCAAAAATAAAGCATTATTTTACTAAGCAATATTGATAGGATTACCATGAACTAAACTCACAACTCAAATTAGGCTGAAGGCTTTAAAAACCTTTGCCATGTTTTAAGTGAGAACACATAAGAAAAAAAAAAATTTTTTTAAATGACACAGTAGGGGCCCGGCAGGATGGCTCAGTGGTTCAAAAGAGCCTGCAGGTGGCTGCAGGGACCACGGTTCAATCCCCGGCACCACATGCTGTGCCAGCCCTGCCCTCAGGGCAGGCTGAGCTGGACATAAATAAAAATAAATAAGAAATAAATAAACAAAAGTTCTGAAACAAGAAAAAAAAATTTAAAAAAATAAATGACTCAGTAACTTACCTCAGTGAACAAACGTATATGACTCAAGGTGGGCTTTAGGATTACTTATTATTAATGCATTTATAGACTTTTTAATTCTCATCCTATGATATTTAACAAATGATCCACTAAACAGATTTTTCTATCAAAATTCAAAGCTAAGTCATTGTATCACTTTTTTGCTTTTTATATTATTATTATTATCTTTTTTTTTTTTTGTCTGTTTGTTTGGGTTTTTTTACACAAGGTCTCACTATGTAAGACCTTGTCTAGTCTCAAGATGTGGCTTTGAACTCACTATGTAGCCCAGGCTGGCCTGAGACTTGCTACCATCCTCTTGCCTCAGCAAGTGGAAGAATACTGACAAAACTCAGCCCCGCAGTTTCTGTGAGAAATTGTTCAGCACCCTGGATCCTGAGGTAAAGTAAAACATATCAACACCAACACTGCTGTGTTATTTCAATACTTGCTGCCTCACCTGCTGGGTGTGATAAACACCTCAGAAATAATATGATGAATAGCTCCCACCAGGAATGTCCACCAAGCATTTGTTTACAAAGTCCAGATTTACTAACCTGTCCAAAATACAGGACAGCGTGGCTCTTTGGTGACCACTTTATTATTCACCCCGTTATATTTTCTACAACTATATGCCCAACACAGTCTTGGGAGTGAACTACAGAGAAAAATCTTTATTTAAACTGTAAAATTTTTGTTTGAGGTCATAATTCTCACTAATAAGAAAATCAACCTATCCCTTGGAAGCCTCAAAAGACCAACTATCATTCTCAACTCAGCAGGAAGGAACATTAGTAACTCCAGTGGTTCTTTACACTTTCCAGAAAGAGCTGGGGCATGTATTTGTAGCACTTAGAAAATTCAAGAAACAAAAGATTAGCTCAATCAGTATCTTTGGAAGGCTGATGTTAACAGCAGTGTTACAAAACAGGGAGAAAGTGGATGGGGAAACAGGTAACAAAACAAGAAGAAACTGAGCTAGCAAAAAGATTTCAATTCACAGCTCTGGGGAAACATGTGGTCTCTGAATTTCTGTTAAGTTTCTACAGTATCATAGCCATAGCAGGTCATGTCATATCATATCTTTCCTGACTTCTCCACCGGGGCCATTTGTCCATTTCCCTCTTGGGTACTTGCTTCATTATGAGTTTTTATTGCTGTCCCAGAAGTACAAGACACATCAGCATTGGCCCCACCACTGCCTAGGATAACTGCAAATTTCATTTGAAATTCAGAAAGATACATGTAACAGGTGCAAAAGTTTTAACAGCATAAAAAGGAGGTTCTAGATACATGAGAAAAAGTTCTTCATGTAGAAGTGCTAGTTTTATAAAGACTTGCAATAGTTGTAAATGATATAGAACACTTGACGTTTTCCGTGAGGGTATACCTCTATAAACTACATCAGTAGAAAAGAATAAAATATAAAACTTTCCATCAAAAGTCTTATTTCTGTCAGTGACAAACAGTATTATCTCTCTAATTGGTATTATTCTTTCTATACTAGCACTGATTTATTCCCTTCCACATCAATGCTTTCCAAATTTCTTTATATTACATTTTCATTGTCATTCTATTGAGCTTTTCAATTCAGTTCAACCATTTGAAGGTATCATATCATTTTACGAGCTATTTCAAATAGGTTAAGTGTGAATTTTTTCGATGAAATCTTTAGTTTGTTGTGGTATTTTGTCAAATAAATTGAATAGAGTATTAGAGCCCTCATTTTTATCAAACTTATTATGTAAGGTTAACAATATCATAGTATATTTTATATGCAGCTAGCAAGTACTCCAGGAAAAAAGTACCTGAAATAATATACTGCAATTATATGACACAGTTATATAAGCTTTCCCAGGGATAATTTTTCAGAAAGTACATACAGAATAAAATATATTTTCTCGGGGCCTGGCAGGATGGCTCAGTGGTCTAAAGCGCCTGCTTAGAAAAGCTTGGGCGGCTGCAGGGACCGCGGTTCAATCCCAGGCACTACATGCTGTGCTAGCCCTGCCCTCAGGGTGGGCTGAGCCAGCCATAAAAATAAATAAACAAACAAAAGTTCTGAAACAAGAAAAAAAAAACAAAAAATAAATAAAATAAAATATATTTTCTCTACTCCAGTTAGTAATTCTTTTAAAGATGATGTCATAAGAAGTTATATAGTTTCAATATTTATTGCTATTAGCATAAGGATCCAAACAGTCACTTACCTCCAATGTTGAATAAAAATCAACCCATGATTTTCAATTACTTATCTCTGAACTATCTGGAAACTGACAATATCATAGTATTGATCATTAATAATGTTAAATTGAAACATAAAGTAGTATATTAAAGTTTTATTCATGGAATATTGAATACCATAGAAGGTTTCATTTAAATCATTTGGATACAATTTAACAACAACTATTTGCTCATCAAATGTTGTGGCTTCATTCCATTTTACACTGGTAAGTTTCCATGACTAACATGTATTCTCACCAAGTTTTTGAAAAACTAGCCACTCACATTTTTGGCAACAAAGCTAACAAATAATTGCTTGCTCCCATTATACTTGCAAGAAGGAATTAAATGTTGTAGATAAACATTTTAGCTAATTGCATGATTGTTCTCAGAACAGTGCAGTCAGCAGTAGGTCAAATCAAAAAATCAAATATATATTTTTTTTTTAGAGCAATTCATTTCTTTCCACTATCTCACATTAGGGATCGAAACAAAATGCACACAGTGTATATCCTGGAGAGATATGAAAGATAGGAAAAATTTATTAAGTAAAATTTATATGGCTGAAAGATGAAAAGGTTAGTTTTCCAGCACCAAGTAAGTGCCACAGGTACACAGAGCAAAGGTTTGCGGGAAAATATTGTCCAGGAATTCAGAACTTCAGCTTTTATCAGTGCCGACGACACTAGCGTTTGGGCTCAACTAACAGAATATGCTAGCTTTCAATCTGATTGTCTATGATAGGATATTTTTTATTTTAATACATTTCTTATTTTATTTTTTCTGTGGTCAGCTCAGCGTGCCTTGGGGGTGGGGCTAACACTGCCTGTGGTGCACTTTTTACCTCGGCTTTCCTAAGCAGGTGCTGTAGACCTCTGAGCTATCTTGCCAAACCCAAAGATTGGACTTTTTAGCTGATCGCTTCATTTCACCATTAATGTACCTGAAATCATTCCAAAACATTTCTATCTCAAGAACAACATCACATCATGTATCAATAAGCTTGTCTTAGTCTTTCCTTAAATTTCACTCTCAGTTTCTTTTCTTAATACACTGTCATTCAGGAAAATGATATTTCCTCCATGACAATTATCATTCTTTACTAAGTAAAGAATGTTTGTTCCACGAACATTTTCTTAAAATGTCTGTGCTCTGCCCTTCAGTGAAAAATACTTAAAATATGCAAACAGTTCCTGCGGTCTCTCATTGAGAATTACTCCTTTGTCTTTAGGCTTCTATTCAGGGCACCTGGCACGTTGTCACACAGCTGGCTGAGCACGGATCAGTGCAGCCAATGGGACTGCTGATTTTCTCCAATTGGAGAAAACCACTTCATGTATGAACATGGTGCCTCGCACTTGCCAAGCCACAATGTGGATGGCAGCAGATCACAGTTACATCAAACTCTAACAGAATATGGACTCAATCATCACCAAAAGTTGAGGGCTGGGGATATGGCTTCACGGTCTAAGCACTTGTCTGGAAAGCACAAGGAGTTGAATTCAATCCCCAGTACTGCTTGCCATGCTGGCCTGGAGGCCATGAAACCACGCATGGTGGCCCAGGCCAATAATCACAGCACTGGGAAGACTGAGACAAGCAGATCTCTATGAGCATGAACTGCATAACAAGGCCTGCATCAAATAAATAATTTTAAAAACAATTTCCAAAAACTGAAATTTATGTTCAATCTTTATCAAGTTTCAAGATTTTCAAATTCATTAGTATTTATAAATATGTTATATCTTGGGACCAGTGAGATAGCTCAGCAGACTAAAGTGCCTGCTTAGGAAAGCTTAGGCAAAGATTCCATCCTGGCACCACATGCCCAGCTGCTCCCAGGGTGGGCTGAGCCAGCCAGAGTCCAGAAGTGGTGGCGCATGCCTGCAGTCCCAGTTCTGAGGAGGCTGAAATTAGGAGGACCACCACAAGTCCAAACTGCACAGTGAGACTCTGTCACAACCAAATACATTACATAATTAATAATAATAATAATAATAATAATATTACATATTAAGTTAATTAAACAACAGCTGTTCTGTATTCAGCAAGTATAGCTAAGACTTAAAATGTTTAGTCTCCTTGTATGAAAATTTGAAAGTGTTTTTAAAAGCACTAATTCATTGTGAAAAAGAAAAACTTTTTTTTGCTACAAAGTCTATATTTTGAAATTAAAGATTCATTTCCTAAATAAATTGCTGACATTTAGAATTCTGAAAAATATTAAAACTATAATTTCAATAACATCCTATAAGAATAAGAATATAGATATGAGTGTGCATTTTCCTCATGTATTTAGTTCATCTAAATTACATGTAGAGGGGCCAGGGAGATAGCTCAGTGGAGTAAGTGCTTGCCTGGCAAGCACAAGGTCCTGTGTTCAATCCCTGGTACCATAACTCAATAAATAAATTAATAAATAATGTATAAGACTTTTTTTTTTTTTTTTTTTAAGTACGGGGCCTACAAGGTCTACAGGGTCTCACTACACAGATCAGACTCATAGTGATTCTCCTATTTTTCAAACTGCCAAGAACTGGGATTACAGGCATGTGCCACACTGCCCAGTCTCAGCCACCACCACAGGGGAGGGGCCAGCACCACAGACTGAGGCTTGAAACACCAGCCCCAGTGTCCGCCTAAACAGGTGCTTTAATCAGCTGAGCTATGGCACTATATATAGTACTTTTTAATATAAATTTTGTAAAACAGAGAAATTAATGATTTTGTAATAGGTATTCAGGAGTACTCAGTAGATTCTTTGCAAACATTGAGACCTTTCAAATTTATGTTTTATGAAGTTTCAAAATTATGCACGTCCTTGACTTCTGTCAGAATATGCTAAGTACACAAGCCAACCTTTTGTTCATAGTGACCCAACATCTCCACAGAATTGCAGCATGATATTTTTTTAGAGCAACAAGGTCCTTTATGGGTAATTCAATGTGCCCTCACTAATTGGACAGGTGAGAATACTGCAGTCTGGAGAGATTATGTGATGCACCCAGTCCCTCAGCAGGGGAATAGTGACAGCGCCCAGCCTACAGTGAGGCCAGCCTGCTCCAAGGATGTTTCTCATTGAAATTAAGTTTGCAATCTGTGTACTTCACAGGTTTGTGGATCCAGAGAATTTTGCTATGACATATAATAAAATCTGTTCTGTTGAATAACTTCTCTCTTATGATTTGGTATTTCTTTGGTTGTCATTATTCCTAATACCAACTGTCAAGATTCATGTTTAGTTTTTAATATTTATATCCTTTTTTTTTAATTTGGTGACTTAAAATTATGCAGTTTTGTTTGAGCAAATTTGTTGGAATGTACTGCAACACAATTTCTCAAGGTCCTTTCCATGCACGAAACATTTGATCTGAGCACTACTTTGAATAAATCAGCTCAATCAGGCAAGTAGCATGCAGAATAGTCAAGGTAACCTGGCTTTGGTTAAGTACCTTGGCGTTATTTACTCCAGAAAATTCAATTTTCCCCAAAAGAGAAACATAAAGTATAATAGAAAAAAATGTAAAAGTATTTTTCCTTTGGATGATGTAATCTTCCTACCAAAATCCAGCAACTAATAAGACATTGCTACAGTAAGGCTTCTCAAGTTGTAACAATTGAGCATTCTTTGTTTACAATGGCATATACGCATGTATAAACTTTCATTCCTTGGGGAAAGTACCCAACGATGAGATTGTCTGAGTACTTTCAAAATTTGGTATTTGAAGAAGGTAATTTTTCTCCACACCATCCACTTTTATAATAAAAACAGTACCTTAAATGGAAATAAACCACAAGTGGAAACAGAAACTCAGAAATAATAAAGAATGCTTATACTGTGTAGACTTACCATAAATGCCCTCCCTGGGTACCTTCCCCAGAGGAATGAAAACTTATACATGTGTGTATGCAGTCAGAAACACAAAATGCTCAAACGTTACAACTTAAGTAGCACACACACACACACACACACACACACACACACACACACACTCTAAAACAACTCAAATATTCTTCAGTACTTGAATGGATAAGTGAATTATGCCACCTCAGTACGGTAACATACTGCTCGACAATAACAAGGAAAGTATCACGGGTACGTTCAAGGATTCACAGGTGTCTCAAAAGCATTATGAGGAGTGCATGCAATCAGTCTCAAGGGGGCATATACTGTATGATTTGCTTCTATGTCATTCCAAAAAATTTAAAAACAAAGAAGAATAACTCTATAATCCCTGAGGTAGGCACACATACAGGCCATCATTGCAAATAAGTATCTGGAAGAAATTTTTATTTTTTTTTAATTTATTTTATTTATTATTTTTATTCTTGTTTCAGAACCTTTGTTTATTTATTCACTCATTTTTTCGGCTGACTCAGCCACCCTGAGGGCAGGGCTGGCGCAGCATGTGGCGCTGGGGATCGAACTGTGGTCCCTGAAGCCGCCCAAGCTTCCCCAAGTAGGCACTTTAGACCACTGAGCCATCCCACCGGGCCCTGGAAGAAATTTTTAGATAAAGCTTCTTTTAAATCCTAATTATGGTGATAACTAATTTTGTGCATGTTATATATTTCACACAATTTTACAAAGAAAAATATAAAACTAAAACAATTATAAACACAACTATAGACAGATGATGGCTGTGGCTCTATGGAAATATGCAATATTTAAATGCATGAACCATAACATATGTTTTAATATGCTCAATAAGAATAATTAATAATCACTTCAGACAAACAATCAATAGCTAATAATACACTGTTTTTAGCTGTGATGCAAACAGTGATGTGCAGCTATTCCAGCTCAGAGCGCTTCCGCTCTGCTCAGAAGGGCACTCCTGAGTGCACAGCAGCACTTCCTGAGGCACCCTGGCATTTTTCAGTACAGCAGCTTCCAGGCAGCAATAATACGGGGTGTAAGACCAACATCTGATCAAGCCAAAGAACTGGAAACCAAGTTGTTGGGTACCAGTAGCTCAGCATTTGCATATAAGAATAGAAAATCACACACACAAAAAAATTAGCATCATGAAGAGTGCTAGGTATGCACCATTTGTAAGAGATAAAAATCTAAAAATATCCACTTTGAAATAAATTTTAACAGAAAGAAGTTGAATGAAAAAGCTGTGAAAAATACTTGTACTAAGATACTCACTAACTAGTTATGGCTTCATCAGCCTTACTAAATACTCCCCTAAAATGGGTTTTATTTTTGTTTTGGTGTATAAAAAACATTTTTGCTGATGTGTGTCTCTTGTGATCCCTGCTTTCTGCCCTATGGCCCTTCCCATGATAGAAAGAGGGCCAGACGATCTGTCCTATACTCAGTTAACTGGCAGCTTTCATTCCAATGTCAGACTTACCCTCATGCAGATTCCCAAAGATTACCACTTACACCTATAAATTCTGAAGACACTGACTAAACAGCTAACAGACTGTGACAGCCACTAGATATCCCAGAATACATGAGCAGGAGTTACTCTCTTATGGCCTTCCATGTTCTTATCATACCTGTGGCCAGTTTTTGAATTCTACGCTTTTCTAGTGTCAATTTGAAATTGACTAGAAAATATAGTCTCATAGCAAATGTAAATTTACTAAGACTTGGAACATAACACATAATGTGTTAGGTTCATTTCAAAGGAATGACACGGCAACACAAATTATGGCCTAGCACCATATGTTATGTTAATAGAGATCATTCCTACCAAGAGATGAAAATTATCATTCAACTCTGGGTGTTATATCCACAAAAAATTAAACTAAACATTGTTATTTCCATCATCACTTCTGCGCACACACACACACACACACACACTTTAAAGAAACACAGAAAGCTGGTTAACTAATAACATCACAACCAATAGATTTACAGTTCCCTACCTGAGACTCATTTCTAAACACACACTGGTTTTTTGTTTTGTCTTTTTTTTTTCCCCTTGTTTCAGAAGCTTTGCTTATTCACTCATTTCTATGGCCGGCTCAGCCCACCCCGAGGGCAGGGCTGGCGAAGCATGTGGTGCTGGGGATCAAACCACGGTCCCTGAAGCCGCCCAAGCTTTCCCAAGCAGGCGCTTTAGACCACTGACCTATCCTGCCAGGCCCCTGTTTGTTTTTTTGAGACAGGGTTTTGCTATGCAGTTCAGGCTGGCCTTGAGCTCACTTTTGTAGCCCAGGCTGGTCTCGAACCCCTGTCGATCCTTCTGCCTCAGCCTCCCAAGTGCTGGGATTACAGGTGTGCACCACCACGCCCGGTGGTGAGACTCATTTCTGATTTTCAACTTTTCTCTCCCCATTCAAATGCAATCAGTTAGTGAGATGTCTCAGTTATACTTTGTAAATACTCAAAGATGTATTAACTACTATTCAAACCACACTGTCACTGCCTTAAACTAGTTCTTAATTATGTCTCAACTGGTTTATTACAGACACTTTCCAGTTAAGCCACTTGCCTCTCGTCATGAACTCACCAACAGACTTTAAGAATTCTCTTATACTGTGTAAATTACTAAACAAGGCCACTGTAAGTGCTACAACATAAATTTTGAAATTAAAAGAGTTCTCTAAAGAGATATATGAAATATGTGAATTAAACAGAACACTCAACAAAATTATTTCTTCTTTAGCAATACTTATTCTGTCTAAAAATAAAGCAGAAGATGGGGTAAAAAGTGGACATTTTCTTTTATAAATAAATCATGACTTTCATGTGCAAGGAGGGCCACCCAAGAAGAAGGTTTGAAATCTAGGAAACGAATCATGTGACTACCCAAAGACACTGTGATCAGAAGGATCTCACCCAGATTGGCCTAGTGGGTTCCTCCAGTGGCAGTGAGCCAGGGGCAGCTGGAGTGAAACTGACAACCTGAGACTCCTTGGCCTTACAGTGAGAATGCGGGTCACAGAAGGCAGTAGGTATGTGGTCACTGGCCAGGCAGAGGACTGTGACGTTCATTAAGGTGGTAGCCTAGGAGATGCCTGAAATTGGACAAACAGAATATTCCAGGGAGCACTCAATGTGCAGAATTAGTGTAAGGATTACCCAGGACGTAGGCTGTGAATTGGAAAAGCGGACACTGTAACCAAAATTTTTCAAAGAATGATTTTACTGAATAGGCTTTACTTTAAAAACTAGAGTCTGAATGCTTTGAAGGTGAAGCAGTTAAGTACATCTAAAGGAGCTACTTAACATGGAAAATATACCTTTCCTCCAGTACATCTTTTCTCTTGAAATTAACAAACAGTTCCTTATTTTATATCTACATAGTGCTTACAGTATACGTAGCTCTATTCTAAATGCTCCATTTTGGAAAATTTTATTAACCTCTTATTGTGTATGTAAAATTAATGCACTGAGGGAATAACATACATAAGATCATATATTGAATCTGTCTTCAGTTTGCAAGTGATTTCCTGTTTTCTTGGTTGCTGTTGCATCTTATTAAAATGGAACCTAAGCTCTTAATGCTTGAGGTAAAAGAAGGACCGCAATACAAAGGGGCATGACATCATGTTTACACACGAGGAATACATTCTGCATATTTATTTTGGTGGCATTTGCACAAATTTCTGTACTAATCAAAGCAGAACTAGAGTCTAGCCTCTGTGGTCTGCGCCTTCTACATAGCCTCCCCTACCCATCGCTCTAACCCACCATTTTTCAAAATCAAATTAAGGTGGAACCACTAAGATGCAGATTTCTATGAAAGCCTTTAAGGAGAAAACCATCACACTCCATGTTGAGCCCTCAGACACTCTAGAAAATGGAAAGGCCAAGATCCAGGATAAGGAAGGAATTCCTCCTGATCAACAAAGGCTGGTCTTTGCTGGTAAGCAACTGGAAGATGGACAGAGCTTGTCTGATTACAACCTTCACAGAGTCTACCCTTCAGCTGGTGTTGAGGCTCCGTGGTGGTGCTAAGAAAAGGTAGAAGACGACTGATCATGAGTTAATAAAAATACTTCAGGGGCCTGGCGGAATGGCTCAGTGGTCTAAAGCGCCTGCTTGGGAAAGCTTGGGCGGCTTCAGGGACCCTGGTTCGATCCGCGGTTTGATTCCTGGCACCACGGTTTGATCCCCGGCACCCCAAGCTGCACCAGCCCTGCCCTTGGGGCAGGCTGAGCCAGCCATAAAAATGAGTGAATAAACAAACAAAGGCTCTGAAACAAGAAAAAAATTAATTTAAAAAAATACTTCATATAAAAAAAAAAAAAAAACCCGAAACAAAGCAGAATGTTAAAATTAAAATAGTAAGTTGGCTGTATGTAAAATATATATCAGGACATGCAATTTTAAAAAATTAAGGTGGTAAGGCTAGCTAATGTCATATATTGATACATATGGAATAAATACTTTGGCCAAGTGAGTTTCTCATACTCTATCAATTGTCATAATACTTGCTTCAATTTTGTTACAGCAAGGCCTTCTATATCATCTTTCAATAATATTTTCTATGTAATACATTGTTATTTGTGGCTGTATACTTTTTCATGTGTGAGTTAAGCCATTTTTGCCACAGCAGGAAGTGTTATGCTTTCTTCAATGATCTTCTTTCACCTGTGCAGGAAATCTCAACACATTGATAGGCTTATCATAAACTCTATTAAAAATTTTGGAAATTTAGATAGGTGAGTGTGATTTTAAATACAGCTGAACCTCAACTGCATAGCAAGACCCTGTCTCAAAAAGACCAAAAAAAGAAAAGAAAAAAAGCTTAAAAAAGAAGGCTGAGGCAGGAGGATCCGTGTGAGTTTGAGACCAGCCTGGGCTACAAAAGTGAGCTCAAGGCCAGCCTCAACTGCATAGCGAGACCCTGTCTAAAAAAAAAAAAAAAAAAAAAAAAAAAAATTAAATACAGCTGAAGAAACCAGAAAGACTTTAAATTTATGTTTCAGGTATTATGAAATGTACTGCTATTTTTGTTGCTGTGTATTATTGTTAACATATAACTTAAAAAATATATCTTCTGAGGACAAGCTTAAGCTTAATCATTTGAGACAGTAGATACATTCACAGTTGATAGCCTTCTTGATGACTTTTAATGTCTGCTTATCCTTTCCATACATCTGCATAAGTTATCAGTGTTTCTCTATTGAATCTGAAATTGCCCTTATAGTAAGAGCAGGGCAAAAGTCCTCTGCTAACTTTTTATCATTGAATTGAGAGGTGTTAATCAAGCCATCTTCATCTTGCCATTTTTTACATTGGACTACATAAAAGAAACTGCCTCAACATGAGGACAAGTTCAAATTTGACAGTAATCAAATAAACACACTTGAGCAATAAGCTGATCAGGACAGCAGTCTACATAATTGGCTCTGACTCAGCTGGGGGATTGGTGGAGCTCAGCTGGGATGCATCTGGTGAGGTCCCCTCCCCTGGGCCTTCCTCCAGGATCCTTCCCCCACTTTCTTTCCAGCTGTGAGGACCTGAGAATTTTCTGTGCACCTCTCTGACCCTAGGCTGTATCTCCTTGTAACAGGAGCCGAGTTAGACCTTTCCTCTTCTAAGTTGTGGTTGTTAGGAATTGTGTCCCTCAGTGGGAAAGCAGACTGTCTTAGTTACTCTTCTCTCGTTGCTGAGACAAACACCCCACACTCCAAATGAGGGAAGGAAAGGTTTATTTAGCTTACAGTTTACTGCAGGTTTCAGTCCATATTCAGCTGGCTCCAAAACAGACTGGCACATGGCAGAGGGCAACCTTCCATGGCAGTGGGCAGAGAGCAAGAGCTCAGGGAGAGAGCTCACAGCTGCACAAGCAGCTAGCCTCTCTTCCTACCTTACATTGAAATGCAGATCACCTGACCCAGGGGAGGAGCAGCACTCATTTCCACAATAATCAATTACAAATTCCAGAAGCCGACTTCATGACTGCCTGAGGCTTTGAGGGGGACACCTACACACAAACCATAACACAGACTAACAGGGAAAGTGGTCACAGAGAAATGTCAAGTGTACTCAGTTTTGTGACTTGGAAGCTTTCATGCAACTGCACTGCAGGGGGAAGTGGAAAGGTGTGGAGATGGGAGCTAAAGGACCAGAATGCTGTAAGCACAGCTTGGTGGAAGATCCCGCTTTGAGCTCAGACAATCACAATGCTGACAGGAAAGCGGTAGGAAAAGCCGAGCAGGAGCCTCCATCCAGATTAAGGAAGGGGTTCTACTGGCAGCTTTCACCAGATTTATGGTGAGAACTGGCGGCAGAAGTCAGAGCAGAAAATTTTGAATTTCTTAAGTTGCGACCCAGGAGGTACCATGTGTAAACTTGGTGCCAAACAAGATGTGCTTCCCAAGTTGGCATCACTAAATCTTCGAAGCAACTAAAATGCTCATCAGCTAAGGAATAGACGAAAAGATGTGGCATTTTCATACAATGGAGTGTTACTCAGCTATAAAGAGAAAGTTGAGACTTTCATAAGTAAATGGATGCAACCACAGGCTATGTTCATAAATGAATAAATCAGACCCACATGTGTAAACATTGCATTATCCCTCTTTCTCTTTTTTTTTTTCATTTTTGTGGAACTGGGGATTGAACTCAGGCCCTTGCGCTTGCCAGGCAAGCACTTATTCTACTGAGCTATTTCCCCAGACCCTGTTTCTTTATTTTCCTTTTCTGTGTTTTTTAGGGAAGGGTCCACAAGGTATATAGGGTCTCTCTACCAGATGGGGCTCATAGCGATCCACCTGTGTATAGCCTTCCAAGAGCTGGGATTACAAGGTGCATGCCATGCCACCATGTCCAGTCTCAATTGCTGTCTCACAGTGCACCAGGGTGGGGGTGGGGCTGGCACAGCAGGCCTGGGGATCAAGTATTGTCTCTTTAGTGCAAGAACCTGAAAGAGTAAATGGAATCTGAAAGGTATAATAGATGTAGTACATGGGAAAGAAACTGAACAAAAGGAAGAAACAGTTGAACAAGGAACAGGAGAAAAGATAGGAAAGAAAGGAAGAGAAAAAAATCATGTAAGTATACACCCACGAGAGCGAAGATGATGGTACTACTAATTTCTATCAGTTTTTTGGGGATAGCAGTTAATGTTTAAAATTTTTACATAGCCCAGGGACTAAGTGCCTGCCTAGGCAAGTGCAGGGAATAGAGTTTGATCCCCAGCTGCTCATGCCGTGCTGGCCCTACACCTGGGTGCAGGGAACTGGTCTCCGAGATGGGGTATGGTAGTGCGGGCCTGTCCTCTCAGTCCTCATGAGGACTAAAAACAGGAACATCGCTATGAGGCCAAGCTGTATAGTGAGATCCTGAGCCAAATACATGATATAAAAACAAAATAAGGTAAAAATTTACTTTGATGAATTTTATATGCTAATAGCTATAATCTGAGCAACTACATTGGTGACAATATTGTGCAATATAACAACCACTGTTGAATACGTATCATTTTATTTTTTTAAAAAAATCATATATGGTTCCTAACATCTTACCTATTATTTTTTTCACTCTCCTTAAAATATTTTTTTTTTAAACAGAAGATGTGCTTCCTAGCAAGATCAGATATATTACAAAGAGCAATTACTTTCCACAGAGAGAGAATAAAATATACCTTTGAGACATCTCAGAAATCAGCTAAGCTTAACCATCCTAGGCTTAAGGGTATAAAAATATCAACTTTTCACTTCCCAAGCTAGTCTTTGGGCCCTCTGGTTCGTAAGGCTTCAAGGAGAAAATTAGGTCCCTGGGATTCGTTGGCACTCAAAAGCCTCTCTAACCATGGCTCAAGGGATTCTGGCTACTGCTGACAACCGACCTGCTGTCACCATGCAGAACTCAAGCATGTGGACTGAAGGAGGCCAAGGGAAGGTCTGGTAAGCAAGGGGAAGATCCCTGAAAGAGCAGTGTCTGGGGCCATGAGGAGGCAGCCCAGGTACAGTGGAGATTTGGGAAGTTAGTGATGCCAGGAGTGTGGAATTATCTGCTGAGGACAGCTGCAAGCTAGGAGAAGAGCCACTAGCAACTAGGAGGCTCCACTAGGCAAGCACCAATAGCTAGGCAACTGAAGCCCTCAGAACTTAGAGTTTACAGCCAAGTGCCCCAGATGTCAGATGCACAGCTACAGGACTCAGTGTTGGCCTGCTAGGTTTTAGTGACATTGTGGTCCAATTCCTTTCCTTTTTTTTTTTTTTTTTTTTTTGTCTTTTTGAGACAGGGTCTCGCTATGCAGTTGAGGCTGGCCTTGAGCTCACTTTTGTAGCTCAGGCTGGTCTCGAACTCGCACCAATCCTCCTGCCTCAGCCTCCCGACTGCTGGGATTACAGGCGTGAGCCACCACGCCCGGCGCCTTTCCATTTTCTATTCTACTCTTTTGTAATGGGAATCTTAACACTGTGGTGCTATACCTTAGGATTCTTTCTTTCTTTCTTTCTTGCTTGCTTGCTTGCTTGCTTTGTTTCTTTCTTAGTCACAGCTAAAAATTTACTTTGAGTCCTATAATCAGCCTAGTCTGGCACTTTTGGACAATGCTGTAAATGTTGAGACTTTGAGGAAAGGACTATTACATTTCTAGCCACATGCACAGTACTTGTATTAGTATTATAACCTTGATTTTTTGGGGGGTAATAAAAGTGGTTTCAGGAGGAGTTTTGAGTGCTGAGATGACAAAGGGCGGAGTGTGGCTGTTAGGCTGGGTGCTGTACTTGTAGGCCATGCCGTCCACCAAGGACACCAATGGAGCACACTTCAAAGGGTTCCCGGCTGCTTCAGGCAGGTGTGGCCTTGGCCACTGCATCTGTTCTTTTACCCTTTTCCCATGCTTTGCTTCTCATCTGTTGTAATCTAAGCATCTCCGGTCCAGCATGCCCTCTGGCTGGGGTATTTCTGCCTTGAAACCAGTTGACCGTGGCTGAATTCCCATAAAACATGAGTCAAGCTGGGCGTGGTGGCTCATACCTGTAATCCCAGCACTCGGGAGGCTGAGGCAGGAGGATTGGTGCAAGTTCGAGACCAGCCTGGGCTACAAAAGTGAGCTCAAGGCCAGCCTCAACTGCATAGTGAGACCCTGTCTCAAAAAGACAAAAAAAAAAAAAAAAAAAAACATGAGTCAGTCAATGCTAGGCAAGTTTAGGTTGTGACATCAGGTACTGTGCCCAGCAGCTGGAAAGGTGACTAATAGAGGCAAACACCATGCCACTAGTATACTATGACACTGCTGGTAATGACTACCGCACTGCGTCCCAGTGAGATGCCACTGCACATCCACTGGGAAGGCTCCAGTCACAGGGAGAGGTTGTAACAACTTCTGGCAATCATGGGGAAAGCTGGCACGTACCTGTTTGGGGCTGCAAGTTTAAATGGTTTACAAACTTTTTTTTTAATGTAATTTAATTTTTTTCTTGTTTCAGAACTTTTGTTTGTTTATTAACTTTTGTGGCCGGCTCAGCCTGCCCTGAGGGCAGGACTGGCACAGCATGTGGTGCCCGGGATTGAACTGCTATCCCTGCAGCCTCCTGCAGGCGCTTTAGACCACTGAACCATCCTGCCGGGCCCCTGGTTTACAAACTTTGGAGAACATTTTAGAAGTTCCTCAGAAAGCTACACACAGAGCTGTCTTAAAATCCACTATTTTTCTTTATGTGTATTTCTAATAAAATGAATATATTTTTTAAATTAAAAATGAACATGTGTGACTACATGTATGTACCTATGTGTATCATGCTTACTTATACATGGTTTATAACACCAAAAAACCCTCAAATGTCCATCAACTGCAGGACAAGTAAGAAAATCTGGTGTTTGAATATAGTGAAACATTCACACATTAAAAAGTGAGTATATTAAGTGAGTATTAAATGGAAAAATATTGTGCTAGGTGAAAAAGCACACATGAAGGTTATACATCATACAATTCCTTCTATGTGGGACAGCCACAGACAAGACACATGCTGACAAGAAAGGAGATTTGAAAGGACAGGGACTCCATCAGTAAAGGACACAAGGTGAATTTTAAGGGTGATAATTTTTGTACTTAGATAATAGCAACAGCTGAAAAGCTGAATATTCTAAGAACAAATGAATTTAGTTTGCTTTATCATGCAAAGATAATATATATTATCATATACATTATATTGTATGTAATATATATTGGTATTATCCCAGTAGAAAACCAAGGAAATAAGTCACCAATCATTCAACAGGTACAAGTCACTTAGTCTTTTTACAGTCTGCCACAGCCATTACAGGAGGCATTATTAAGCCTTGTTTCTTAAATTTCTTAATGAAAACACACATGACAAAAGGGTCTGAATCCTACTACACCATTCCCATGAAAGAACTTTAGTATCTAGACACCAAGCAGGTCACAGTGGAGTCTCTTGTGGCAAACAGGAGGACGCTCTACAGGCATTCCAAGCCCACTGTACCCCCAGCCCCTCTGCAGTCCCCATCTTCACTATCAGGAGGTCTCAGTGACTTTCTCTATCAGAGGTGAATTGCTCCCGCCTTTCTTTCCACAACCATGCACCACTGTCCTAAAGGCATGTGGCCCAGAGCTTTTGCAAGGGCTTTGAAACCCCAGGAGAGTAAGTACCTCTAAGGCTTATATGGACTAAAATGGACAAAGATGAAAAGGGACTGTTTTCATTAATTTAATTACTTTCAATAATTGGAAATTAATTTGATACCAAAAAATATATTCATATTCAGTGCAATGAGCCAATAAGCCAACATATGAAAGATGCAAGGTAGTATGCTCTGAGAGGGGAAAAATAATGTACCTGTTAATCTGAGCATCAGATTTGATGATAAAAATAGATAATGGAACAACCATTGTTTTTTTTTTCTTTCTTTCTTTCTTTCTTTCTTTCTTTCTTTTCATATTATGGCTGGCTCAGCCTGTCCTTGGGTGGGGGGGGCTGGCGCAGTATGTGACGCTGGGGATAGAATCACGGTCCCTGCAGTTGCCTAAGCTTTCCTAAGCAGGTGCTTTAGACTACTGAGCCATCTAGCCTAGGGCTTGTGGCATTCTTATTTATTTATTTATTTATTTATTTATTTATTTATTTATTTATTTATTTATTTTTGTATATCAGGAATTGAACTCAGGACCAGGCAGTGTTTAAAACAACCATTGTTAATACCTATCCTTACTTTGAAAATCTGTAACATATATATTGCTACACTGTTTCTGTCTTTATTTCTGCTATTTGTTTTTCTTTATGTTTTTACTCTTCAAGCTGAACTAACATAAAATCGTTTAGGGCTGGCCAAATAGCTCAGCAGATAAATCACCTTCTTAGGCAGGTGCAATGAGCAGGGTTTGATCTCCAACTTCCCATACCAGGCACACCCCCAGAGCACACTGAGATGGTGATTCAGACTGGGAGTGGTGGCACACTCCTGAAATCCCAGCTCTTGGGAGGCTGGACACAGGCAGATGACTACAAGTTCAGTCTACATAGTGAGACCCTGTAGACCTTGTAGACCCTATACTAAATACAAATAAAATAAAATAAAAACAATTTTTTCAAAGAACAAGTTAAAAATTAAAAAAATAACAACAACAACAAAGGAAAACATTGCCAACAACTAAAGGCAAAAGTATTTTTAAGAAAGAATATGCCCTGCCAGCCCCACCCCAGGGTGCACTGAGAGGGCAATTGAAACTGGGCCTGGTAGCATGTGACGGTAATCTCAGTTCTTGGCAGGCTATAAACAGGCAGATGACTATGAGTCCGATCTAGTAGTGAGACCCCAAACACCCTGTAGACCCTTCCCTAAAATAGAAATTAAAAAAAAGAAATATCAATTGAAAAACTTGCTGCCTACAAAACCAAATAGCATGTTTATTGTTCTAAATCACTCATTACTTTTAGTAAATGAAAAAAGTACATAATTTTTGAAAATTGACAATAGTTTAAAATGTAAAGTGTGTGGTATATTAATACATGGAAGAAAATGAAGAAAAAACTTGGTTATAAAATGTTATTTTGATTTCTAGTTTATAATGATAGAAAAAGATCTATTAGAGAAAATAAAGAAAAATAATGTAAATTAATGGTTTCATTAATTTTAATTAAATATATACCATTACACAAAATATGTACCATTGTATAAGTTTTATTATGATCATCATCATGATTATTTAATTATTTACTCTGCACAAGATCTTGCTGGGTACTTCAGGTTGGCCTTGCCAAGAGGGGCCTCCAACTCTCACAGTTCCTGCTACCTCAGCGTCCCAAATACTGGGATTAGCTGTGTGTGACACCATGTATGGCTAAATATATTATTATATCAATGGTTCAAAACTGAGTGAACATAAATCATTTTAACATGAACAATATAAAAAGGCGAGAATTCTAATTCTAGGCTGTATATTTAGAACGGTTTCCTTTCAAAGCAGTGCAAAGTAATTTTAGAGGAATTAATTCATTAACTTCAGAAAGAGAGGAAGGTGAGCTGTGATGTTGATCAACATAAACACCTGTTGGCCAATTATAATTTTCTGGGGAAAACATAAACATGCACACTGACCAAAGGTTGTTCTCTGAAATTTTCCGTTGTTCTTTAACATATGTCTGCGATAAATAGAAATACCACTCTTGAAACAATTTGTTTTATAATAAACATGTTGCCGGGCGTGGTGGCTCACGCCTATAATCCCAGTACTTGGGAGGCTGAGGCAGGAGGATTGGTGCGAGTTCGAGACCAGCCTGGGCTACAAAAGTGAGCGCAGGACCAGCCTCAACTGCATAGCGAGACCCTGTCTCAAAAAGACAAAAAAAAAAAAAAATAATAATAATAATAATAATAATAATAATAAACATGTTACTGAATACAAAAGAAGTGCATTTACTTTTTGATATTCACATTCACACAAATGTAATGAATTTGACAAAAATGCCAACAATCCACAATGTAGTTGCTTATACTAGGAAAAAGAGTTCAGTGCACTCATTTAATATTACTTGAAAGTGTTAACACAACATATATATCTTCCCAAAAAGTAGAAAGCTGGCTCACACTGTTTTTATTGTTGTTGTTTTTGTTTTTTTTACCATTTATTTTTGACAAGGATGGAGTGTTTCTTCTCATATCATCAAATCTAGTCAAATGCATTACTATAATTTATTCAGTAAATATATCAAGCTATTTTCCAAAGACATATAATGGTAAATATTCATCTATTTTCTAAAAATATAAATTGCACTTAAAATTACCATATTTTAAATACAGTAAGAGCTCATAATGGTCTATAAAAATAGTAAATGTATTTTAAAATTAACAAATAGCAATTACAAATCATTACCTTAATTTGTCCTTTAGTTGCTAAGGATCCATGCTTTTTCCCTCTGATTTATTGAATTAAGCATTTCTATAAAAAAAAAAAAATGAATTAGATAAGGAGAAAAATATTTATTTTATTCTACAATTATTGTTGAGCCATTTTAATGTTTCTCATTTCTTAACTTTTTTCACAATGCTTGGGCTAGGACCACAGACTATGGCATCAACAGGAAATTCAGGAGATACAGGACATATACTCTGGCTCCAGATTCACTGAGCACATGACAATTTTCTTAGGTATACTGCTTAAATATTTTCTTAATAAAAGAACATAATGCTTTAAAATAAATTCTGAGTTTGTCAACAAATATTATGGCTTCTTCAATAATCTCCCTTTTCCTGCTCTCCTTCCCTTCCTCCTCTGTGTCTCTGGGGCCTGAACCCAGGGTATGCACCAAATACTGCTGTACCTTAAGATTTATGGGAAAGAAACTGAGGAAGAGCTCTGTGTATCATGGTACATAAGGAACGCATCAAGATATCTGTTTTCAGTATGTTTTTCTGTATATATATATATACACAAAGATGGTGATTTAAAACATCTATATAATTTTGAATTTTAATAAATAAGAATACAAAAATGTATTTAATTGCACCATTAATGAACATTATTTTTCTTCATTTTCTGTAATATATTGTATTTTTCTATTTTTTATGATCAAAGTAGTAATCAACATGACAGACTTTTTTTTTTTTTTTTTTTTTTTTTTTTTTTTTTTTTT